>APFE030550126.1:22134-37576 GCA_000404065.3 Pinus taeda | reverse complement strand
GAACTTGAGCTTTGATGGCTTCTTTAAGACTGCTGATAAAACATTCCGTGTAGAAATCATCTGTGAGACCCTTAGTGCGGAAAGCTAAGCCTTCAAAAGCAATAATATATTCATCCACTGTACCAGTCTATCGGAGCTTAGTGAGACGACCCAAAAAAGAGTCTTCCTGTTCAAAGCGATCTCGAAGAGCTTTGGTAAATTGGGTCCAAGTCCTAAAAGATCCATTGCAACGCTGATGCCATTCCCACCATTGCCACCGTTCATTGTCGAAGTACATGCTCCCCAACATAAGCTTAGTCCCATCATCTAGGATATGATTCAATTTGAAATACTACTCCATTTGTGCTAGCCATGCGGACGTGTGAGAACCGTCAAATTTATGCATATCCAACTTGGGAGGTCACTGACTGGGTGGTGGATGGGTGTGCTAGACATGAGGAGAGTGGCTAGATTCACCGTCATTGCATTCATGGCCATTATACACCTCCTCGTGGGCTTGCTCCTTGCCCTTTGACATAAATTCCTGTATATGGAGACCTAGTCTGCGAAACTGAGTTTGGAGTTCCTTCACATTTTCTTCAAGTTTGTCCATCCTTTCATTGGCCATCGCTTGAGCTCTAGTTGCTACCATACACCAACCTGATGAAAAATTGGGACCGCAAAAAATTTTTCACAATTAATTGAATGGTACCACCATGCTCAGCTCGTCGCCCTGATTCTAATGGGCTAGATCACCAATAAGCACCCCGAAAGATCTCAGACTCTTTTTTTTTTTTTTGAAACTCCTAATGAAGTTTTACCCCTTCCTGATTAATACTGCAGTCGCCAAATCCTCAAAATGTCAATGCGGCCAAAAGTCCTACGACAATTATACCCTGATATAGGAACCCTTCACAATGACTCTCGTCTGGTGGATCTGAGAGATCTGAATGGCGGATCGGATAGCACTGGACGGCTGAACTGACTGCTTCTGATGGCTGATTGGGACCGATGTCTGCTGCTGCTACACTCCTTTGCTCAAGCGGATCTGGAAGAGATGATTGAAAAGGGAACTAGGGTCTTGAGGAGTGTCAAGTGCTACAGATCGCAATATACATAAGGGTCTGGCAGTAGTACTCGACCCAATGTTTCAGGGCTCTAACTAAGGAGGGTCGACCGTACCCTTAGCCGTACCACCCGACTACCCTATCGTACGGGCGAGTAATCTCTCCGAGTACTGTTCTCGGTGTACTGTAGCCGCAAGACGGCCGACGGTTTATCTCTGGCGAGGTTTTCAGGGAGCCTATGGGGCTTCCGATATACCCAGAGGGTACGTGGAAGACAGTCCGTGCGCGGCTCTGTCTAATGCGCTACTACTCGAAGGGGTACCCACAAGGGTTATAATGGAGTCCAAGAGACGTGACCACCTCTTGTATTTCCTGTGTGCATGCCTCCCCAAATCTGTAGATTTATGCGCTCAACGACAAATCCTATGGTTTAAAGACGCCGGAACACGTCTCGAGCCAAAAATTTTTTTTGCTATGAAATGGAGATCCCACCGGCCCTGGAAAGTGCTCTGATACCACTTGTTATGCTCTTAACCTACAAATGATACCCAAATACAGAATATGCAAAGAAAAGAAACACAGGACACAGAATATGCGAAGAAAAGATACCCAGAGCACAGAATAGCAATGACTTTATTATTGAGAGAGTAATGTTCACTTGCCTCTTCGAGGGGGCAACCTCCAATAAGAGCAGAGCTCGATTACAAAATAAGACACGATACTCCTCGCAGGGAGTTCTATCCTTTATATATGACTCATACATGCAATACCACGGGCCAATACCGCGGTATTACTAATACCATCTATCTAATACTACGCCCATTTGCAACTAACTGTGGTTCTGTTATTAATTGCAGATTAACCACTTACAATTATTAATATGGGCTTTATTGACTCTTGACTATGACGTGGTCCCATTAGATAGATAAGGGGGTCAGTGTGGGACTCTAACACTCACATAGAGGTTGAATAAATTTTTTTATCCATTGCTACCATGTGGATGTTTTGTTATGTCAAAATTATGACTAGTTGCTACTAGTTTTAGAATTGTAGCAATGTGGAGGTGAGTATGGAAAATAGAAGCAACTTAAACTTTTTTGTGGTTTTTTTTTTTAAGTGAAGTTGTTTTCACTCTAGAGTGAATCAAAAGAGTAGGTGAAACTTTGATTTAATCACTCAACAATTACCATTAGAACATTTTGTGCATAGTACATATGAAAATAGGACACACGATAGTAAATCACTAGTTAGAAACATTTTCAACAAGAACTAACATTCGATAAACCATACATAGAGTCATAGAACTCTTATGAGAACTAGTCCAACTTTATATCATATGCACAAGTTACTTAAAAAAATCATGCAAATCTCAATGGAAAGTAGTAGATTAAGAGGTAAAGAAGAAAAGAATTCAAAACAAATTGTAATATGCCAATAAAAAATATACACTTAAATTTTTATAATTGAAGGCTCATCAAAAGAAAAAATGATTACAACATTTAAAAATAGAATGGTTTACAAGTAGCTCAACATTCAATAAATATACATACTTAATACTTCACTTTGATCTTGAAAATTATTTTATAATTTTTCCTAATGTCCTTCACTAAATCACATAACCCTTACCTATTTCTAAATATGAAATTTAAGAAAATACTTTATTTACTACTTTGAACCCACATGTAAATGATATGAGGCTATACCGTCGTGGTTTTCTTAATCAAGTTGGTAACATTAGAGACTGTTGTTTTCTATAAATGATATTATCTTTTCTTCTTTTTTCTTTCTTCATTTGTTGAGCATACTCAAGTGTAACCCATTTAAACACATTATAGCATGGGTCTTACATCATCATGTTGTCCACATCACCTCATGACTTTACATCTAGTTGGTATTATATTGTACCATCCATTTTTAGCATATATGAGGCATTTTTATTGAGTTTATTTTGAGATTTCATAGATTTTTATCTATGTATTATAGAGCTAGCATTCCATGAATATATGTGAACAAAACTAATCTTTTCTTGATATTTGTCACTTTACAGAGTTATTCATGTTGAATTGTAATGTTATGCTATCTAAAAATTTTGACTTTGTAGAATAATATTAAGAGAAAAAATAAAAAATAAAAAATAAAATTAAATAATAATTATGATTATAATTATTAATTAAAACATTATATTGCAACATTTCTACCATATTTGGGTGGAGAGAGAGAATGACGCCACAATTAGTGAGAAAACCACTTGTTTTAGTATATTGTTTTGTAAATGCCCATGGTATCTTGATAATTGAGCCTAGGGGCAAGCCACTATGTAAGAGATGTTGTAATGTGTTATGGTGTAAACATTTTCACTAAGTCAAAATAAAATAAAAATAAAAATAACCCTATTTTAAATAAAAGTTATAGGTTGTCAGGTAATTAAGGTAAAATTGAAATAAAAATAAAAATAATCCTATGTTAAGTAGTCTAACTAGACATTTAACCACACTTCTTTTTGGCCATGAAAGTCATGGAAATTCACGTGATATTTTTTGAATTTTTTTTGCCCTCATTAGTGCCACTTCTAACTGCTATTCTTTACCCTTCCTTGACCAAAGCCAAATAAAAATTCAATGTCATATTTTTATTAATTTATTTTGTGTACTTAAGGTTACTCTATTTTTTAGTTTTAGGTTTATGATATTGTCCATGGTATCAATGTAGAATATAGCCTATTTAGAGGGGAGAATTAAACCATGTGATAAGGAGAGAGACCATCAAATCTCTTGTGATAAAGAGGATCAAATCTCTTGTGATAAAGAGAGGATCAAATCTCTTCTCATACAAATATGTTAAGATGCAAAATATCTCATTCCTCTTAGCTCTCTATAGATGGGGAGTTAGGATGGATCACATTGTTTCTCCACCCTTATTTATTATGTAATATGATCCATTCATAGTTATAGTTAGGTAAATAGTCAATAAAGCTCATATTAATAATTGTAAGAGTCAATAGAGCTCATATTAATAATTGTAAGTGGTTATCTCGCATTTAATGAAGGGACCACAATTAGTTGCAAATGGACCAAGGTATTAGATATATGGTATTAATAAGAACCATGGTATTGAGCCATGGTATTGCATGTATGAATCCTATATAAACGATAGAGACTCCCCTCGAGGGCATCTTGTCTTATTTTGTATTGAGCTCAACTCTATTGAAGGTTGCCCCCTCCAAGAGGCAACTCAACATTGATTTCTCATTAATAAAATGTTGTTATTTCTCATTATTCTATGTTCTCGGTATATTTCTTAGCATATTTGGTATTCTCGGTCTTGGTGCAGGTTAAGAGCATAACATTATCACTTAGCGTCTTTGGTATTCTAGTATCCTCTTAGAGGTTAAGAGCATAACAATATCAAATCTCTTAGGATCAAATCTCTTCTCATACAAATATGTTAAGATGCAAAATATCTCATTCCTCTTAGCTCTCTATAGATGGGGAGTTGGGATGGATCACATTGTTTTGTAAATTCCCATGGTCTTTTGATACTGGGATTGAGACACCCATTTTATTGATTTTCCATAGAGGCCTTGGCTATGGGGGTGGCCTATTTAAAAGCAGCCTAGATCCATTTTGACTATAGATGTATCAAAGGTTGATACCTATGAAATCTCTTTTCATTGCTCTTGTTACAATGAAAAGAGATTCAATTTGTCTCTTGGTTGATAAGTATGAAATCTCTTTTCATTGCTCTTCTTACAATAAAAAGAAAGTTAATCTATCTCTGTTATTATTAAATCTGTCTATTTTATTATTAAATTAAATGATTAATACTTTTTCATATTCATTTTCCATGATTTGCTCTGTTATTATGGAATTAAATTATTGTTCTTCTTTCCTATTCTTTATTTCCATAATTCGAACATTATTGGAAGGTTATTGACAAATTATCGAAAACGAACTTTATCCTTGTAACCTTCCTGAACCTCAATCAAAACTTCGATGTCCAAAAGAAATTTATCCTTATGACTTGGCTGGATCAATATTTTGACATAACCCGAAAGGGATTCGCTTTTCTTGCCTGCCATTAGAAATAGAAATTTGAAATGTGTTCCTTCATCTAAAATAACCGAAGAATATCGTGAAGCTATATACGTAAACAGAGATGCATTTTCCTCCTAAATTTACTTAGTACATTATTGGGAATGGTGCAGGTGATCTTTCGCACCAGAGAATGGCTGCGCTTCGGGTCTGTAATAGCTTCACTCTATTTAGACCCTCCCTCTGGACTTCTCCACCTCTAGAGAATGGTAGCCGCCGACCTTGACAGTCTTCGGGTCTGTAACAGATTCACTCTATTTACCACCTCCCTCTGGACTTCTCCACCTCCTACGCAGGTGGAGAACTCTACAGCAACACAGGCGAAATAGAGTGAAGCTATTAGCAAAGTGGCATTACAGACCGAAAGAATGTTAAGGTGGCAGCAAGCTTTCTACTGGGCCAAAGAGCTATTGCTTCCAGATCACTTACACATGCGAAGACTAGAGTATACAGAGCTATAAACTCGACCTCCACTGTTTTATTCTTTATTTATGTGTGTTTCGAAACCCTCACCCCTACGCCTTTTAATTATATATATATATGTGTGTGGGGAAACCTTTATTTTGTTTATAACTCTAACCTATACGCTCGTGTTTCATAGGCTCTTGGGTGTTCTTCTGACTGACAGTCCTCGATCTTCTTATTCAGGCCACCAACATCCTCAATTTGGTGCGCATATACATTAACATCTCTGTGAGCCCTGCAACTTTTTCAGCCTGGCGAACTCTCAATATGTTTCCAATACCTTCAGGGCAGATAATTTTAATCCTAGGTATCAGGCAGGCAACGTGGCGAACTCTCAATATGTTTCCAAGACCTTCAGGGCAGAGAATTTTAATCCTAGGTATCGGGCAGGATATAAGATCTTAGATCTTGCCTGCTTGAACTAATCCGCGAAAGGATACCACTTTGGTCTTGGCTGGAGCTAGGGGTTGAATTGTATCCAGCTTGTGGTGAAAAGGACGAAACAAAAGTATGAGCATGATGTGACAATTTTCCCTGCAATAGGCCAAAAAACCTGTGCTGTGTTTATTTTCAGAGTGTTCGGGGCTTAGATTAGTGTTCAGGGCTACAATTCAAACCCTACCTCAACCCAAGACCAACGCGGTACGGATTAGTTTGGGGAGAGTGGAAGATCACAAAGTGAGTGTATGCAACCTTCATTGGCAAGGTATCCCTGAAAAAAAGATGGAGGGAGAAAATTACACATGCAAAGAAAGAAAAGCTTCACTGAATTATGTATTTGGTAGCAGGGATAAATGCAAGGGAAGTATTAACACACTCCATTATTAATGGAGGCTATGATCAATGCCCAAATACTTCCGCACCTTTATCTCTTATATCAAATGCAGAATTCCATGTATATTCCATATATAGGGGAAATCAACATTTCCAAATTGGAATCCAAGTTCCAGTGGGAAGTGATTAATTAACAGCTAGCATAAGAAGCTTTTCTTTTTTGTATCTGTGAATTTTTATGCCTCTATTTTTTTTATAATGGTATGGATTATTAAGTTCTTTTTCTTTCCTAGATACATTACAAATCATGGTTGCATACAGGCCTTTGTAATATTTTAATCTGCATGGACCCAATGATTAAAAATATCTCCCTTGAATTTCTCATTAACATAACTACAGTTGTCCAGGCTGAAAAAAATGCAGGCTTCATAGAGGTTATGATATATGTGCCCCAAATTTAGGATGTCAATGACTTGAATATAATTGAGGATTGCCACTAGGAAGAGCACCCACTAGTCTATGAAACAACAACTAAGATGCAAAGTTACAGTGAGCAAAGTTATAGTGAGATTCCTTTTTTGAAAGAAAAATATGGGCTTTTGTGTTGATTACAATATAAAATATTTTCTGTTAAGATTTTCCACAGAAATCACATAGAGAACAAAGCCTCTAAGATTTTAGAATCTAGATCTGGGTTCCTCATCATGAACTTAGATCTAGGTTCTAAATAGGTGGACCCTTTGTTTTCTATGTGATTTCGCCTAGCATAATATCACCAATCACAAAAGCATAAAATCTGACATCAAATATTTTATAGTTTCACTCCCTTTGTTGTTTTTATTTTTTAGCAACTACTATTATCAATATTTAGAGAAACCCAACCTCCAAATTGATGTTGAGAAAGGTCATTGTTAAAATTGAGCATCCTAGGAATGTATACATCAATATGCATTATGACAAGACAATAAAGAACTTCAATATGTCTTGTGAGAAGACAATAAAAAAATATGGAAAAATCTTCACCATTTTCTCATTTTAATTTTCTTTATTTTCATTTGATCACAACTTCTACCTAGTAAAAAATCATTCATCTATGTTCACATTTACCAATTATATCTTCACACTCATCAATAGAAAGCTCATATTTCTTTTTATATAATTATGTAATTTATTTTTGATTGGATATGTTTTATATTCCAGATTTAGTATTTTGATTTTAATTTGCAATTTAATTAAATTTTGATTCATTTTTTGCAGTGAAAGTGTTGAAGAGATGATGACAATAATATTTGAATCAATGCGGCTGCTCCAACAATAGAAGAATAGAAATTTGGGCCAATGAAAATTGATTGACAATAAGTATTTTCCAATAGATTTAGTATTGAGAATTCTTTTTGTAAAATTATAAAGAGTGGATTGTAGAATGTACTAATGGGCTTCTCTTCTATGTAATTTTGGAATTATTAAAAGCATTATTGTAATGAGTATTTAGATTTAGAGTTGTTGTTGATGAGATAAAAATTAGGTCTTGGGGATTATTGAAGAATTTTCTTTTGCATCTTGAATTATGTATGAAGGGTGCTACTTGCACTATTGCGACCACTGTTTTAACAACATAAGTTCAAAGCATTGTAAAGGACTCTTGGAGACGATAGCCATAGAAATAAATTCAATAAATTGATATTTCTAATACTATTGTGTTTCATTTTATCATGGAAGAAATGTGTCATTTTATTCATAAATTTGTGCACTATTTTCAATGTGGTTAATTTTCCTCAATAATATGTTATTATTTATCTCTCATCTTGTGGGTTGAATTCTATTTCTCAATAACTATTTTTTGAGAAATATGTCTTTTAATTATGATATAACAAATAGTAATATTCTCCTAATTATTTCCTTATATTATTGTTTAATCATTCACGTTATTGATTTAATAATCATCATCATTTTGTGAACTACATCCTAAATGTTGTTTATTAATTATTTATATTAATAAATCTCTCAACAAAATGTGTTTAGGTATTCATAATATCAATTAATTGAACTTCTTCATTAGGTTGATATTCATTATAAGCCATACATATCTAAATCCAAATCATTTTAATACTTTGTTCTTTTTACCATTAATTAGCATTTACATTTATTTCTATATTTATAGAACTCCTCTTATCAAAGAGGTAAACTTTATTTGTGGCTTCCCTCTTCCGCAAATCAACTTAAGACCCACATTATTTCTTGATGAGAAAGAGGGTTGATTCGAAGTCTCTTCTCTATTGGTAGATGAAATTAAGGCTTTAAGCCAATAGAGATAGAGAAAAGGTAACTAGACCTAGACCTAATTTCCATTTCAACTTAAAAAAAATTGTTCTAAGGTCGTGAGAGGGTGGTGCCCTTTATAATATTGTAGGGAGAGAATTTCGATCCTTCAACACCTACAAAAAATCATGAAATACCTCAACTACTCCTTTATGGAAAAAAATATGCATGCTATTAGTGTGAATAAAAACCACCACTAGTTGATGCCTAATGAATCCTTTGATTTTAATCATTTGTGGAGAATAAATGGTGGTTAATGTATAGAGGGAGATAATGAGTTCATCTAGTGTTGTTTAGCATTTTTCACTTCTTCGGTGGCCATTTTTGGTATTGCATCCTCTTCTTGAGACATGCCATGTAAAGGGACCTCCTCGAATGGCTAATTTTCAATATCATCAATCTCAAAGAACTTTTGTTCCTTGCATTTATGGCACGTTGAATATTTATCATCACAATAGTAACATGGTTCTTTTCTTTTCTTTTATGCCATTTATGTTGGCAATACCTTTAAACCTTAAAGGTTTGGGTGGGGCCACTAGTAAGGGTGGAATGTGGCTTTGAGGTGAATGAGAAATTATCACATTGGACATTAATAACACCTTTTGCATCTAAAGCTTTGTGGTAAGCTTCCAACCAACTAGAGGGTTTATGCATTCTAACATGGGCATTGGTAGCTTCCTTGAGGCCAATGATGAAACATTTCCATATATAAGGAATAGCGTCACCCTAGATCGAGATGGAAAGTTGTTCAAATGTTGTGATGAAGCCTTGTATTGCATTAGTTTGTTTCAACTTCGTGAGGTGACGAAGAAAATGAGATTCCCTATCAAAATGAGCACAAATAGCGTTAGAAAACATATTCCAAGTTGGCTTTCCCATGTACTAAATTTATGATGCCATTGCAACCATTGCGAGCGTTATTGTTCAAAGAGAACCCACATGTAGTTTAGTTCCATCAAATATCATTCCACTTGTGCCACACACACTACTCAGTTAGAACCATCAAATTTGTGCATGCTAGTCTTTGATGTCTTATTGCTATAATATTGATGATGGAAATGATGCTACCTATCATATTTATGATGGCTAGATTCTCCTAGGTGGGAATAAACATGGGTCCCCTCTCCGATGAAAATAACTTTGATATGTTGCGGTAGTGTTTCTAAGGCCGTTTGAACTACATCTCATATTTTGGAGGTGAGGCTTGTTTCTAGGTTTTTAATTCATTTATCGAGGTTTTCCATACCTTAATCCCTCATAGCTACCATACAATTGACTAAAAAAAATTGGGTTTAGTTAAGATTAGTATGGTTGCAATGGATGTGAGGCAAGGTTTCTATTGGCGGTACCACTACGATCATCTTGTCATCCTCAATATTGTGGGATAGGTCTCTTGCAAGCGCAATTTTGGGACCACAAGCTCATTTTTTTCTATTACGATAGGAGTATTACTCAGGGTTTATCAATATTGTGGCAATCGAAATCCCAAAATATTGATACCAAAAAATGTGTAGGAACTTGGTGGTCCAAATTAGTCAATATTGGGGTGACAAAAACCCCAACTTCTTAATACTACAAAATATCTAGGAATTCAACATTTTCCACTAATGAATACTATGGCAATAGATAACCTAACTTTTGGATACTACAAAGTGTGTAAGAATGTGAGTGTTAATCAACAAGAAGTGAGGTAAGTGTAGTATTAAAGGAGCGATAGGTGATATATATTACAATATACGTCATGTGTCCTACAACAATTCTCCATCAAATCTTTCACATTCATTGCTAAGGAGGATAGACTATTCCCTTAATTGTGCTAACCAACTAGCCTTGATATGTGCAAGTAATCTCCTCGAGTGTTGTCCGCGGTGTACTAGAGCAGCAAGATAATTGATGACTTCTCTAAGGTTGGTTTCTAGGTAACCTTATGGGGCTTCCTATATACCAAAGGTACGTGGATGTCCAACTCACATAAGGGTGTTATTTGATGTACTACTTCTCAAAGAGGTACCAAAAAGGGTTATAAGAGAGTCCAACAGACATGGCCACCTCTTATAGTTCCTATTATCACTCTAGGAAACTCTCCTAGGTTGTAGCTCAGAGATGCTTGGTGACATATAAATATTCAGTATTGTTCTCTAAACTATTTGAATGGATGATGGTTTGGATTAAGTCAGATGATTGTTTCAACTCTGTTTTCACTCAAGACATGCATGAACGCCCTCAGCTTTACAAGGCTTTAGACCACTAATGCTCAATAGTTTATAGATTCAATGGATATATGGAGAATACTGAATGTACGAGTATATGCATACATAAACACATATGAATGGCTAGCTACAGGAATTAAATGAAGCTTGCAAATCTAATCTATCAACGCACACATAAGATGATAGTTATCTGGCATTAGACACAGAAGAAAACATGAATAACCTGTTCAAGTGCAAGCTTAGAATAGATGAGAAAATGGGAATTGAACATGTAAAAGCAAAAGAAGCTTATATTTCTGGAATGAAGATGAGACGGTTAGAGGAGCAGAGTCTCCATAGTCTCCAAAAGTTGAACCTCTATTACTTTGAACTCTCAAATATTTATAGGCCTTTTACAATGCTCTTGAGCCTTCTAAGGCTCAAGAGGTCTTAATTTATCCCCTATATATTTTTAACTAATTGATGCCATAACTCGACATACATGAGTTCAGAGGTCTCTTTCTCTAACAACATATCAACCAAATTCTGGTAAATCTTGCGGCGCCGTCACGTAGCTCACTCGTGCTCGCAATGCTCCATGATTGTTTCTGTTGGTTTTGGCTGTGTTGTGCTGTGGCTTTTTCTTCCCTTTCTAGCCATCTGTCTCCCAGCAATCTGCCTCCCGGCCTCTGTCTCCTTGTCTCTGTATAGTAATGGAATGGTGCCTTGGGCCCTTAAAATCCTTCAGAATCCAGAACGCAATCATTTTCTGTTTTACGCAGAGAAATGTTGCAACACTGTGAAATCCCGCCAAGCTCTATTCATTTCGAACTTCAAAAGTCCTTAAATGTGGTCTATTCCTCTATTGGGCCCGCCCTCAATCGCTATCGCAAGTCACTTATGGCCTTCTTCAAGGCTTCCCTTTGTATTTTGAAATTCGTTAAAAATAGTGAAAATAACGTAAAAATGGGCTATGGCGGATCTGAAATATTATGCATTTTCATTCCCAAACCCCTTCGGGTCTGGGTTTTATCGCATCGGCATTGTCCCTTTATATTTCGTTAAATAACGAAAATATGCAAAATACATAGGAAAATGTCTTTTGGAGGATCTCAAATCTTACACAATACTATTTATATAATCGTGAGGTCTAGTTCATCGGATCGCACCTATGCATGTATAAAGGCCTCGCTCCATAATGTTTCCTCAATTGCCATCCGCCGATGCGATTGATTGTAATCACATATCACTCATGCCCCGGACCATTTGCAAGTGCTCTTTGTAATCTCCAATAGTGAACCTACAATGCAACATCGCCCATTGATTTGCGTGCTTTAACGGTCCACGTTGACTCCACTGGTTGTCGTCGCAAGTGTTATATGGTCTACGCCAATTGTAATTGTTTGCGTGTACTGATTGCGATTGTTGATCAGATCTAGGCCATTGATTAGCCAGATCTGACGGCTACTCTGCATTCATTTCTCAGACCTCCGATTGCTCTATTTTTTCACTGTTTCCTTGGTTTTGCCTCCCGATAGTGTTTTTCCACTATTCTAAGGGCCCCTCTCCTGCGATTGTTTTGATATTTGGCCTCATTTTACTAGCTTTTAAAGACATAGAGAGCATATTTGGATCCATTTTGGGCCATATGCCAACAAGACTAACTTTGGCTCCTTCTGGGGATGAAATCCTCCCTGTGAGGTTTCAAGAACCGCACACCAATGCCTTTCCTGTAAAACCAAAATCAAATCTATCTCCTAGTGTTCCATTGGGAATGGACTTTATTTTGCATAGAAAATAAAAACTAAAAAACATATTTAAAATATCAAGGCTTTAAAGCCTTAAATGAAATAAAGTTTTAAGAACTACCCATTGATTGAGCCACCAAAAACATCTTGTCCTTCTAGACTATGTAGAATAAAGGTATTGTTCTATTGAATTTGAGCGATGACAAATGGACCTCTCCATAAGGAGTCAAACTTAGCATGATTACCCTTCTTTTCCTTCAATGCATCCCATTTGAGAACCTAGTCACCAACTTGGAAATTGTCCACTTTGCCTTCGTGTCAAAGGTTTCTTTGATTTTCTTCTGATGAAATTTTGACTTCTCAACTAGCTTCTCTCTGATATGCTATAATTTGACCAGGTTAGTCATTCTCCTTACCATGTCATTCTCTTCATCCTATTCTTCTTGCAAGAATTTGGCCACAAGGAGAATCAGTTGGATGTGAAAAACAACATCAGTGCCATAAACTAGCTTAAATGGAGAATTTCCTATAGAATTCTTGTTGGTAACTCTGTTAGCCCATAGTGCAAACTTCAACTTGGAATCCCAGCTCTTTTTGTTGTCCTCTAATATTTTTTTGATTATCCTTACAAGACTCTTGTTAGATGATTTTTCCAGGCCATTTCCATGAGGATAATATGAGGTAGAATGCACCAATTTAATTCCCATGGATTCATTCGTGTCCACCAATTCTTTTGCCTTGAAAGGTTTTGCATTATCAGTGACTAGTTTGGTTGGGCAACCAAATCTAGTGAAAATATTTTCATTCAAGAACTTTATGACAACTCAATGATTAGCATTCTTAGTGGGCATAGCCTCAATCCACTTGATGAAATAATCAGTGGCTACCAAGATCCATTTTTCGTGGCCGCTAGAATGTGGGTTGATCTCACCTATAAAGTCTAAGCTCCACTACTAGAAGGGACCATTGACATGCACTAGCTTCAAGGGCAAAGATGTTAGCTGTTGTCTTCATGCAAACCTCTGACATTTGTCACAAGACCTCAAAAAAGAACACACATCAAAGAACATAGTAGGCCAATAATACCCAGCTCTGAGGATCTTGTGGGCTGTGGTTTCCCAATAATGATGCCCTCCACAGATTCTATAATGGAACTGGTGCATGACTTCCACAGATTTTCCTTTATCTAGACATCTCAAGAGGATTACTCATGGGTCTCTCTAATAAAGAAGGTTTTTATTAATGTAGAATTTGGCTGATTTGAGCTTAATGGCCTAGGCTTGACTTGAGCTAAGCCCTAGAGGGAATTCTTGCTTCTACAAAAAATGAACTGTACTAGAATACCATTCATTGGTGGCTAGATTTTCAGCCAAAAACTCATTCTACTCTTTCTCTTGTTTTGCTTCCTCTGTCTGCTCATCACTTGAATTTGAAACCATGCAATTGATGTCTAATTGTTAAGCCCCTATACTACTAGTGTAACCGCTTATTGTTATTAGTACAACCCACTTATTACATTGATGTACCCACGTAGTGCCCATATTGTTACTATTGTGCCCCATAGAAGCCCATTATTGTTATTATTGTACCCTTACATTATTATTGTTATGTTGACTCTCATTATGTTATGACCCCTTAGACTCCTAGATATAGAAAGGAGGTCTTTTAATTTGTATCATCCAAGAATCGTTCATTTATGTAATGTAAAGGAGGTTGCCCCCTCGAAGAGGCTGAATTCTAAGGCGTTGATCTATCTTTTCTATCTTTTTATGAGCTCGTTCATAACATTTGGTATCAGAGCTTTGGATTCTAGGGTTTCGCTGCTCCAAACAGGTCATCGTGTCATTTTCGCTATAAATTTTTTTATGTGATGTTTCAGAAGTCGCAAAAAAAACCCATTTGAGAAGAATTGGCGCTGAACTTTGGGTCCGCATTTCAGAGCTTTTTACGAGATATTTGCGGAGATATGATCTGAGGAAGTTGGCCTTTTTGCAGACTCCGGAATTACACTCAAAACAGGTGACCTGGGGAAAATCGTCATAACTTTCTTTCTGAGCATCGGATTGAAATTTCGTAAGAAGGTATAGAAAGAGGATGGACTGTAGTTTTCATTTATATATTTTTCAGAGTCAAATATTGAAACAGTGACTCGTGGAACTTCATACAAATTCGCTCTTCTAAAAAGGTCTATAATCAGGTCACTGTGGGAGATTTGACATAACTCTTCATTGGAGAATCCAATTGGGGTCAGAATAGTGGCATTGGAAAGAGGACACAGAGGAATACTGCAGGTCGCAATTTCAGAACTTAAAGATCTGAAAATACATATTTACAGTCATTTCAAGACCGTGCTCCTAAAATCAAGAAAAAGCAAGATGAGGAAGTTTGATGGCAAGGATCCGGTAAATTGGATATGTTAGATGGAGCAATATTTTGATCTACATGGTGTACAACTGTTACAAAAGGTATGTATTGCATCTTCATATTTAGAACTGGATCAATTTTTATGGTATAAAGGGCTTTGTTCTCGTAAAAGACTTGTTAAGTGGTCAATTTTCACGGAGGAAATGATAGCACATTATGAGGATACAAAGAGCAACACCTTCTTTAGAGTAACACCACAACAATTGGAAAGAGAAAAAGGGCTTTGTGACATAGTAGAAAGCAAAATTATGGAAACAAGGAAGCATACCCCTCACAACTATAAAGATGGAAGTGTTGTTTCTCCTAGCCTTCCACAACCTACAAGGGTTACACCACAACAATTGGAAGAAAAAAGAGATAAAGGGCTTTGTTACAATTGTGATAGC
>APFE030550126.1:10552-21887 GCA_000404065.3 Pinus taeda | reverse complement strand
AGAAAGAAGAAAGGAATCAGACCATATCTTGTAAAGCATTGGTCAAAACTACCACTCAAACTATCAAGATAGAAGGACATATCAAGAAGAAAAATTTTCAAGAAGTGAAAGATGACATTGAGCGTCAAGAAATGAATTCGACCATATCTTGTAAAGGATTGGAAGAAATTAACACTCCTAAAACTCTAGAGATAGAAGGACATATGAAGAAGAAAAACGATAGCACCAAGATATGGAAGGCTGAAAAGCCTGGAAATCTATTTGGAAATTTAGATGGTATGGGATTCTTGGCTGAAAGCAATTCTGAGAAAGCAGAAGAACATTTAGTGTCTTCTTAAGCAACCGGTTTGGAGAAATGGAAGGCGGCCACTGCAGTTGGAAGAAAACCGTCGTGCCACTTACAGGCCATTTAACCAAATAGAGAATGGAAATGACTCAATACTTACTATTCTAGATGGGGAGTCAAAGCAGCTAATCCCTGTTGGAATTCGGTCAGAGCATGCTTATGCAAGAAGTCTTGCTCGGTCTGCTGCAAACCTTGGACCAGTTGCCTGGAAGATTGCAGCTCAGAAGATAAGGAGAGCTCTGCCCCCAGGTGTCTCATTTGGCCCTGGATGGGTCGGTGATTATGAGGCTCCTCCTCATGCTTTATTGTCACATGAAAGAATATCTGTGGCATTAGTGTCCTCTTCCACTACCTCGCCAATTGTTCCAGGTGAAACCAAGATTAAATCAAATAACGCTGAAGATAATCCCAGACTAAGAGATGAAGGGCTTCCAAAGAACTTAATTTCTGAAGGCAGGACTATTACATCAGCTACAGCGGATTTGTCAGCAAGACAGTTGGTTTCAAATTCTGCAATATGTCAAGGGATAGATAATTGCCAATCTATTCGTAATCCTCAATCTGAAGTGATTGGGCATGGCACATTAAATTCTAGTGGTGATGGAAGAGCTAGTTTGCCTTCTCCGGAAGTAAAACAAGGCTCCATAAGGTCAGGTTTAACTGTTACCACATCCAGTGACCTAGCCCTTGCAGGTACAAAATTTGTTTCAGAAGTAACACAGTCCAGATTACTTGAAATGGTCTCAAGAAATAGCACACTCATGCATGGGGCCTCATTAAAGCAGGCTGATGGTTCAAGGTCCATTGCCAGTCTTCAGGTAATGAAATCTGAAAATATGACAAATGACAGTGATGCGCACGGTGTTGCCAGAAAAGCAAGTGATGCATCAAAACGCGGGTGTAGTTCTCCTGGTACAAATATTGCAGTCACCACCATAAGCTCTTCTCTATGCAACTATCAAGCTGGATTGAGAGTTTTGCAGGGACATCAAGTCGCAAGTAGTCAAGAACATGCTAAGCAGGACTTAAATGGTTTAGCTAATTTACTGCATGGCAATATGCTAGCATTACATCAAAGAGGTTCTAATTTGTCTGCAAATACCCCAATGTTGGTGCATTCATCAGTTTCATCAGCAGGGCCATCTATAAAACGAGATGATGCCACAGTGCAGGCATGGATACAATCACAAAATGCATGCCTGGCAGATGCAGATGCTACTTCTAGAGTCAGGTTACAGGATGCACGAAATCCTCATATGGAGCAGCTAAGAAATCGATCAATTTCAACGTATCTCATCAGGTGGAAGTACTTACCAGCAGAAGATTCCACATGGGACAACAAGAATTTTATACAGAAGCATCAAGAACTACTCAAGCATTGAGGACAACGCTTTTTGAAGGAGAGGGGCATGTAGGCCCTATACTACTAGTGTCACCTTATGTTATTATACAACCACTTTTATATTGATGTACCATGTAGGCCCATATTAATATTGTGCCCCATAGAGCCCACTATTATTATTATGTGCCCTTACATTATATTGTTATGTCAGCTCTGGTAATGTAATGACCCCTTAGACTCCTATATATAGAAAGGAGGTCTTTTCATTGTATCATCGAAGAATTGTTCATTTATGTAATGTAAAGGAGGTTGCCCCCTCGAAGAGGCTGAATTCTAAGGCGTGGATCTCTCTTTTCTATCTTTTTGTGAGCTGGTTTCATAACATGCCATCAGTTAACGATCTATTAAACTAAAGGTATTACAGACTCACATGCTAGTGTGTGTGTGTTCTGTGTTATTGAAACAACAGATCGATCAGATTGCCAATACAGAGAAAAAAAAATGGAAAGACAACAGAGAAATACAGTAAGCAATACAAAGACAAAAAGAGTTTTAATAAGGAGTTCACCCTATTCTCCAAGGCTACGTCTCCGGTCCAGATTTAGTGGTGGCCTTATTTTATTGTGTCTTTCAACAGAGAAATTACAATACAGGGACTCAATATGAGTTCTCCTGAAGCAGATTTTGCTTGGCAGGGTGTTTCTTGCATTCCCCAAGCCACTCGGAGTACACAGACTCTTCTTCTTCCTACCAGCTCTATGACCCTTGGTCTATAGTGGAAAGAGCCAAATGTGATGCTCAGGCCGGACAAATTCCTCTATGGGAAGGCTTGAACCTTCAAGCTCTCTGGTGCTCGACGCTGCCTGTGGTCAACTCGGCCCTCTGTCTCTTCTGCTTGGCTTTACTATTCTCTGTGTTCAGTCCTCCTCTTAGGGTTCATTGTTCACTGTCTCTCTTGGTCACTTGGACTCTTCTCAATTCGGATTCCAAATCAACTCTCACTGGTTCGACTATCTCTATTCATGGCTTTAGCCATTCGATCCCTATGCCTATTCGGTTCCTCTTTTGCCTATGTTGATTCACCTTCTACAGCTGCTCTTGGAGTTCCTTGCATTCGATGTCATCATGAAGGCTCAGGGAGTGGCCACTTGTCCTCCTCTAAATGGTGCCAACATGCTTCGTAGGTTCGTTTCTTTAGTTATGTTGTGGATGTGTTCTTCTTCCTACCGTGGCAGTCAAACGGATTCTAAATCCCTTTAGAACACGACTTAATTCCCTATTGATTCTGCTTCTTTCCATTGGGCACAATCTCAACCATCTGATCTAGGCCCTCTAGATTCGATGCCATACGTGCATTTCATGCGATTGACTTTCTCGACCGATAGCACTCGATCAATGGAGGTTTTCTCTCACCTTTGCCTACCACACGTTGATCGGTGTATGTTATCGCTCTGCTCCTGTCCAAAACCTCTTACCATTCAAGGGCGCCCTGATCAAAACTGTCGGTTTCCAGAGTGCGTGTCTTGCCTTTGTACTTTAGCGCTTTTACCTTTTCTCGCCCGCAATCCTCTGGTTCCCCCACGCGACCAGGTGCTCGAGCTTTCCCATTTTGGCCCTATTCGCTTAGTGATGTGTGCTAATCGCGCATCAAAAACCTTGCCCTTTCTCCATTTTGGGGCTCCTAGGGGCTACTTTGGCCTCCTGCGCGGTCTCCATGGGCCTTGGTCAGCGCACTTTGACCGAGGCCCTCGTCGTTCCACGTCAGCTACCATGGCCACTGGTTCAAGGAATTTTTGATACTGTTTTGGATTTCGTTAGAGATTTGTTCAACCTAATTTAGTCATGGTTCTTGACAGTCTTTCTATGGATCCAATTCGAATCACAGGTTCCCTACTGAAAAATATTTTGGACCACCAAAGTTGGTTTTCAAGCATCGACTAAGTGAGGATACTATTTCTTCACTTGTCCAATCTCAATCCACTTTGCGCTGCTCAGCTTTGAACCTTTGAGACCAATCCTGAGGTACTCAACTAATCCCCTATGCGTTGTCCTCACCTTCCTATCCAGCATTGTGTCTTACTGTAACTTATTGAGGTATTTAGGTAGCAGGTCATCAATAGAAGGAAATTGACTTTTCTCTTCAGGGTCCTCAATCATTGAAGGTTCAAACAATCTCAAACAATCTACATTTATGACTAAGTAGATGTGCATGTAAGCTGGTAGATCAAGGTGAAACTCATTTTCACCAATCTTCTTAAGTATCCTAAAAGGTCCATACCTTATAGGCTTTAGCTTTTTACCTTCACCTTGCATCAGTTCTTTGCTGATATACAGCCAGACTTGGTCTCCAACTTGAAAACTATGCTCCATCCGATGCTTATCATGCCTAGCCTTATACTTGGCCTGGCTCTTTTTCAGCTATTCATGTACTGCCTGATGGATCTCCTGGATCTGTTCAATGAACCTGGTTGGCTTATCCACATCACTGTGCCGATCAACCATGGTATCTTTACCAAAGACAAAATCTAAAGGATACCTTGGTGTGAAACCAAAGCAGGTCTCAAAAGGAGATCTTTGTGTAGAAGAGTGTTTGGCGCTATTGTAAGCATGTTGCACATAACACAAGTGTTCATCCCAGAGCTTAGGATGTTTACTGCAATATCCTTTCAGTAACTGGATCACAGTCCTTTTTACTACTTCTGTCTGGCCATCTGTTTGTGGATGAAAAACTGTGCTTTTCTTTAACTTGGTGTCCGTCAGTTCCCACAGACTAGACCAAAACTTCCCCACAAATCGGGTGTCTCAATTAGATACAATGGAAGTGGGTAATCTGAAATGAACCCATACATGTTTAAAGAACAATTTTGTAGTCTGTTCTATTGTGACCTGTTTACTACAAGGTATCAAAATGCACATTTTGTTGAACCTATCCACAACAACGTATAGATAATCATGACCTTTCCTAGATTTAGGCAGTCCTCCTACATATCCATGGAAATTCTTTCCCAAGGGTGAGAAGGGACTGGAAATGGAGTGTACAAGACTAGTTTTCTATTGTTGGGCTTGCTTTTAGCACACATGGCACACCCTCTTATATATCTAGAAACTGTCTCATTCATTTTCGGCCAATAGCAGAATCTTTGCAGCTGTGCAACTATTTTACTTACCCCAAAGTGACCTGATATCAGAGAAGTGTGTGCTTCCCTAATTATATTTATCCTCTTACTTTGTGGAATGCAGAGTTTCCCACAATGGTATAAGAGTCAGTCCTTTATATGATAGTCCAATTCTTCTACTCTTTTTCCTTGACTCAAAGTTGCATATACATCTTTAAAATCCATATCTTGAGCATATTGTTCTATGTAGCTTTCATGTAGTACAAAATTATGCTTAAGTATGGTAGATGCATTTATAATGGGTCTAGATAACATGTCCGCAACCTTGTTATGTATGCCCTATTTATATCTGATGACTAAGTGAAACTGTTGTAGAAACCCCATCCACCTGTAATGTCTTGATTGTTGCAACTTAGTTTGGGCGTGTAGATATTGAAGTGGCTAATGATCAGTATGTATTACTGTCTCTTTTCCCATTAAATAATGTTTCCAATTCTTCACACTCTGAACTAATGCATACAATTCTTTATCATATGTAGGATAGTTAACTACTGTAGGATTAAAAGACTCAGAATGATAACATATGGGTTTTTCATGCTGTGTCAACACTGCTCCCATGGCATAGTCACTGGCATCAGTTTGGATCTCAAATGGTCTTTGCAAATCTAGCAGTGCTAGTATAAATGTTGTACTTATTTTTCTTTCAAGGTGTCAAAGGCTTTCTGATGTTTGCCTCCCCACTGAAACACCTTATTCAATCCTGTTAAAGCATGTAATGGAGCTGCAATCGTGGAGAAGTTAGAGAAGAACTTCCTCCAATATTGTGTTGCTCCTAAGAAGCTTCTTACTTCTGTAGCACACCTGGGTTTAGGCCAGTTTACAATGACTGCCACTTTAGAGGGATCTATTTTCAATTCACCTCCCCCTACTATGTGACCCAAGTAGTTTAGAGATGTTTTTCCAAATTCACATTTTGAGAGTTTAACATAAAGTTTTTCTCTTTTCAAAACATCTAATGTCTTCTTAACATGCTTTAAATGTTCTTCCCACGTTTTACTAAAAATCAGAATGTCATCTAGATACACAATAACAAAATCATCAAGAAAAGGTTTGAGTACATCATTCATTAATCTCATGGAAGTAGCAGGAGCATTAGTTAAGCCAAAAGGCATAACTAGCCATTCATGCAATCCCTGCTTTGTTTTGAAAGCAGTCTTCCATGCATCTTGCTTTGCAACTCTAACCTAATGGTATCCACTGTGCAAATCCAGCTTGGTGAAATAAACAACTTCTTTTAATTGATCTAAGAGATCATCTATGCGAGGAAGGGGATAACGTTTCTTGATTGTTATCTTATTCGGTGCTTGGTAATCAATGCACATTCTCCACGAGCCATCTTTCTTTCTCACCAAAACAATTGGTGACCCACATCGAGATGTGCTAGGCTTGATGAATCCCTTCTCAAGCAACTCCTGCAACTGCTTCTTGATTTCAGCATTCTCTAAAGTAGATAACTTGTACATCCCAATGTTAGGAAATGGAACATCTTGCTAAAAAATAATATCATGTACTATTCCCTTTTTGGGTGGCAGACCTTTAGGTTCTTGAAACAAGAAATCATACTCTAAAACAACCTTTTCTATATCAACTTGTTGTTCAGCATTACAACCCTCAAATACATTAGTTTTATCAGGTTTCTTTTCCTTTACAACCATCAGTAAGAATTGTTTGCATGAATTAATCATTCTTTCATGTGCCCTGAGTTTATGTGAGTATAGTTATTCTTGAGCTTATGAGCTCTTACAAATTATTTGATTCCATCTTTAACTAGTAGATACTTGTTCTCAGCTCTATAGAAAATAGCCTTTCTATCGTACAAGTAAGGACTTCCTAAAACAATTCCACATATATCCAAAGGAATTATGTCTAAATCAACCTCATCTACAAATGCCGACCCAAAAGAAAACTTGAGTTTGCACTATCTAGTCACTTGTAGTTGTGCTTTATCATTTAACCATCCTAATGGGTATGGTTTCTTGTGAGGTGTAGTTGCTAATCCCAATTTCTTTACAATTTCTTCAGAAATTAAATTTACTTGAGAGCCACTATCAAACAAAGTATCAATCTTTTTATTTTTGGAAATAACTCGAATATGGAAAAGCTCATGTCTTTTTCTCTCATTTTCTTCATCAATAACAGATTAAGCAGAATTACTAGTAGATGCTTCAATATTCTTACCTTTTATACCTGTGGTTGCTATGATTGTTTCATCTCTCGAGTCTAACCCTAAATCTCTCTAAATAGCTGCAACTGTCTTCTTCTTCTTTCCCTCATACTTCTTAGGTCTCAGCTCTGGATGCAGAATCCAATAATGCTCATCATCATTCCCCTCCTTTTTACAGTGAGTGCATGAAGCTTTGGCTTTCTGTGCAGTGTTAGCCTTCCTTGCTTTCCACTTATGTTTTCTTTTCTCCTTGCTCTTGCTTACAGTGGGTTGGGATGGTCCCCCAACTTCTAGATTGCCATTCTTTCCTCTAGCCTCTAGATGAGTAGCTTGTATAGACACCTCATCTATACTAGTGGGATTAAACATGAGGATGGTATGCCTCATGTAGCTATGTAGACCACCAATGTACTTCAAAAGAGTCTCTAATGAGTCTAGTGAGATACCTAACATCAATGCTCTCTTTCTGAACTCTTGAGTATATCCTTGTACACTTTTCCCCTTCAATTGCTGAAGAGTTTGCCAACTCATCATGGCCTACTGCATGTAGGCCAATGGATAGAACTGTTTCCTGATTGCAGAAATGAAGTCACTCCAGACAGAGATGGTCTTACCATGGCTTTTCACATCATCTTGGGTTTTACCTTCCCACCAAACCAAGGCAGTGCCTCCTAGCTGTAGGCTTGCCAGCTAAATCTTACTCTTGTCTGAGTTTATGTTCTATACCCTGCAATACACATCAATTTGTCTAATCCAATTGTCCAATTTTTTGGCATTCAACTCTCCATCATATATAGGAAAATCAAATTTAACATCTAACTTAATCAAATATCCTTTCTTATTATGTACAGGGCTATTAGGAGGTGTGAGAAAGTTTTCCTCTTTCCCTTTTCCTTTTGAGTTGCATGGAAGTGAGACTCATATTCTTCTTTCTCTTGCTTAGAACCTGATGCATCTTCCACCTTTTGCTTTCTAAAGTCTCTATACATTTCTTCAACCATGGACTTCATAGCTAGGAAACTCTCTATGAATTGAGGGTCTAGCCCCATAGAACTTTCTTCTGACATGGTCTTTTGAGGATAGACTCTCCCAATTTTAGGATTAGTTTCTGCCAACTCTCTTCTCCTAATTTGAGCTTTGATCTTGTGAGCATTCATAGCTATACCAACACAAGCTTGTCTAACTTTACAACCTTATGCTTTGATACCACTTGATCTAATATTCACCCTATGAGTGCCATCAGTTAAAGATTTATCAATCTAAAGGTATTACAGACTCACGTGCTGGTGTGTGTGTTACGTGTTATTAAAACATTGGATCAATTAGATTGCCGATACACAGAAAATAAAATGCAAAGACAACAAAGCAATACAGTAAGAAACATAAAGACACAAACAGTTTTAATAAGGAGTTCAACCTATTCTCCAGGGCTACGTCTCTGATCCAGCTTTAGTGGTGGCCTTGTTTTATTGTGTCTTTCAGCAGAGAAATTACAATACAGGGACTCAATATGAGTTCTCCTGAAGCAGATTTTGCTTGGCAGGGTGGTTCTTGGATTCCCCAAGCCACTCGGAGTACACAAGCTCTTCTTCTTCCTACCAGCTCTATGACCCTTGGTCTACAGTGGAAAGAGCCAAATGTGATGCTCAGTCTGGACAAATTCCTCTACGGAAAGGCTTGAATCTTCAAGCTCTCTGGTGCTCAACGCTGCCTGTGGTCAACTCGACCTCTGTCTCTTCTGCTTGGCTTTACTATTCTTTGTGTTCAGTCCAGGGTTCACTATTCATTGTCTCTCTTGGTCGCTTGGACTCTTCTCAATTCGGATTCCAAATCAACTCTCATTGGTTCGACTATCTTTGTTCATGGCTTTAGCCATTCAATCCCTATGCCTGTTCAGTTCCTCTTCTGCCTATGTCGATTCACCTTCTGCAGCTGCACTTGGAGTTCCCCTAAATTCAGTGACATCGTGAACGCTCAGGGAGTGGCCACTTTTCCTCCTCTAAATGGTGCCAGCATGCTTCGTCAATTCGTTTCTTCAGCTACGTCGTGGATGCGTTCTTCTTCCTACCATGGCGATCAAACAGATTCCAAATCCCTTTAGAACGTGGCTTAATTCCCTACTGATTCCGCTTCTTTCCATCAGGCACAATCTCAGCCATCTGATCTGGGTCCTCCAGATCCGACGCCATACGCACGTTTCACACGATTGACTTTCTCGGCCGATAGCACACGATCAACGGTGGGTTTCTCTAACCTCCACCTACCACGCGTAGATTGGTGTATGGAATTTCTCTGCTCTTGTCCAAAATCTCTTACCATTCAAGGGCACCCCGATTAAAACCACCGGTTTCCAAAGCGCGGGTCCTGCCTTTGTACTTTAGCGCTTTTACCTTTTCCAACCCGCGGTCCTCTGGTTTCCCCACACGACTGGGTGCTCAAGCTTTCCCATTTTGGCCATGTTCACTTAGCGATGCATCAAAAACCTCGCCCTTTCTCCATTCCGTGGCTCCTAGGGGCTACTTTGGCCTCCTGCGTAGTCTCCATGGGCCTCGGTCAGCGCGCTTTGACTGAGGTCTTTGTCGTTCCGTGTCGGCTGCCATGGCCACTGGTTCAGGGTGTTTTTGATACTGTTTTGGATTTCATTAAAGATTTGTTCGACCTGATTCATTCATGGTTCTTGATAGTCTTTCTATGGATCCAATTCGGATCAACCATGTGTCACTGTTTCAACCTTTGGCCCTAAAAATGATAAAAAAAACTATAGTCTATGGACTTTGAGCCACTTTTTACGAAATTCAAATATGATGCTCGGTGATAAATTTATGACGATTATCCCTACGTCACCTATTTGAGATTGAATTTTGGATCCTGCAAAAACCCTAACTTCCTGAAATCATATCTCTGAAAATATAGCGAACCAAGATCTGAAATTTGTACATGAAGTTCACCAATATTTCATCTCGACATGGTTGCAATTTCAACTTCTGAAGCCTCGCAGAAGTTTTTTTTATAGTGAAAATTACAAGATGGCTTCTTTGAAGAAGAAAAACCCTAGAATCCAAAGCTCTGATACCAAATGTTATGCAACCAACTCAAAAAATGGAAGAAAAGATAGATCAATGAATTAAAAATTAGCCTCTTTGAGGGGTAAACCTCATTTACATTACATAAATGAATAATTCTTCGATGATATAAATTATAAGACCTCCTTGGTATATAGAGGAGTCTAAGGGGTCACAATATCATCATATCCTACATAAGAATAATAATGTAAGGGAACAATGATAGCAATAGTGGCTTTTATGGGGCGCAACAATAACAACATGGGGGATACATGGGCACAACAATAATAATAGGGCGCTACACTAACAATAACAATAAGGGGAATACACTAGTATTATAGGGACCTAACATATATTCCTTTGTTAGATATATATATATATATAACACCCAGTCACTATGCTATGGCCGTTCTGATCATCACCAACTAAATCTGACATTCACAATTAGAGCAATGAGATCAATGACTTGTGATTGGATTGCGCTGGGTCAATGTGCTTGATCATTAATGGGAAGGCACCCTATCACAATCATGGTTCTGACCTAGGGTTCTAGGGCCCCCATCCAATGGAACACAATGCCTCCGCACATTCAACGACCATATCGATTGTGCCATCCCTTCCCCACTTTCTCCAAAACTGTTATAGGGGGTGTCACAAGGTAGTTTCTGGCTTTCCAAAAAATGCTAACGCATTGGTTGGCATGTGCTTACGGAAAAATGGGGCCCATCCCTTCAGCCTCTTCCAGAGTACCAATCCGCCAGATCATCCCAATGCTTCTCCTCCATTATTTTCCTTGCACCTTTGGGGTGGGACCTCTAGGACACACCATTCCAGTCTTGCCACCCTGATGAATCCTTTCTTGCTCCTCTTTTGTGCCTCCAGGAAGGGACCTCCAAGACACATCATCCTAATTTTGTCCCCCTGACAATTCCTTGTGACTACTCCTTTTTAACCATCTAGGGTGGGACCTCTGAGACACGTCATCCCAGTCTCGTCACCCCGAATAATCCTCCTGACTACTCCCATTTTTAGTTTTTGGGAAGGGTCCTTCGAGACACGTCACCTCGGTCCCTGCCTTCCTGGCATGTCTTTGACATATCATATAAATACAGTTTCATTAATTTATTAAACTGGATCGCCTACGAACCTATAGGCTATTCATTTGCACCCACAAAGTCAGTGAGTAAACATACAACTATGTCATGGGTCGACACCAGGACTTGACTCGACTGTATATATATATAT
>APFE030550126.1:0-10028 GCA_000404065.3 Pinus taeda | reverse complement strand
TATGTTTAGTGTAAACATATTTCATAGGCACACATTAATAGATGCCAAAAAACCATTAAAACAAGTTTTCAAGTACTTGTGACGAAGTTGTTCCAGATGAAATAGCTAGACCCATAAACTAGAGAAAATCATTTTCCTGTATTATACACAGTGGCATGATTTTACACACATGTATATATTAATTATAGCAAGCATTATATCATTGCCTTTAGCTAGAATTCTCTTTCCCAAACCAGATTAATGTGAGAATTGACCAAATAAGCATAGGAAACCATTACATAATAATGCCATTGTTTCAAACCAAAAATAAAAATACTTTCATTAAAAACACAAGTATGACAACAAAACTTCTCTTAGAAATTCTGGGTAACTAAGTCTAGGATAAGGACTCTCCACCCAACCATAGATAGTTGCAGCCAAAGCTCACTTGCAACTATAACCCCCGAGCCATATTCTAGAGACTAAGGGGCTTTCTTCAACTGAATAAAACATCAAGTAACAACTAAAATAGGGGCTCTTTAGGCCTCCTTCCTACACCCACTAGCTACTCAGTAGTTACCAAATGTATAGGGAATTTATAGGCTAGTAGCTTCCACCCTCCAACTATCCAATGGTAGAAAATCAAAACACAGAGGGAATACATAGGCTTGATGCCTCCACCAAAGAATGTCAAGGGAGTCTAGAGAAATAAGTCTCCACCCTTCAAACAAAAGAAATTGATTCCACCCAACTTGGGGAATTCAAAATCCACTATAAAACCACTCAACAAGAAAGGATTTAGAGATCCTGCTTTCATGAATCAAGGGAACAACCATTCACCCCAACAATATGGGGGATTCAAAGGAGTACCATATCCACCCTCTAGTTGTATAGGGAATCAAGAAGCCATTGTTCGTCACATTGGAGAACATTCTTCTTGCTAATATTGCAAACCAAACTGATATCATTGTCTTTAATTTCTTCCTACAAGTTTCCTTTGTTATTCCTCCTACTCTGCTACTCTATATGCCTATTATAATGCATGAAGGATTACTCCCCTCCTTCATAGGTTGAATTTTCTTCTTTTTCCCTTGGTTGTCTACATATCCTCGAAGCTCCATAAATTTCCTTCCCTTTCTACCTTGTAAGTGTTTCCCAAAGTAGCATGGCCATGCGTAATTATCTTTTAGCCCAATTTAATTAAGGAATTAGTCCATTAAAAACACACCAACCAACCTTTATTGGCTGTCCAAATAGTTCAAATTTCCTGCAACAAGGAAACCTTGAATATCCTAAGCAAGCAACCTCCTCAGTCCTAGAATTCGTGTCCCTTGATTCAGTCCCTTTTTTTTATTTTTATTTTTATTTTTTGTACAAATATTTACATTGAATTTCATGAGAGAACCATGGTTGGGGTTGTCACAAACCCCTCCCACTTGAGGGAACATCACCCTCAATGTTCTTCTGCACCTATTCAACACAGGAAACAAAATACAAACATATACTATTTTATGGAGCTATATATGTACAACTCTATATAATATTTAAAAATACACATACATTTTATTTAACCAACAAAAAGAAAAAATATGTTTCCCTCATGGAGTAACCCATTTCCCAAGTGGCTTCCTCGAGCCCAGAGTGCCTCCAGTGCATTTTGACTTGCAATATGGTTGGATTTTGGAGCATGAGACTCCTCCGGTCTAGAATGCACAATGGTTCTAGATGGAACTCTCCCTCTGGTTCCACCTATAGAAAAAACCAATCAATCACATGATTAGAATCTTATAAATATACTTTAATAAATAAACATGGAAAACATCATGAACTTTAATTGAAGGAGGTAAAGTGAGCCTATAGGCCACTAGTCCAATCCTTACAAGGATCTCAAAGGGCCACAATACTGTGGTGTCAACTTGTCACATGAACCAATCTTTAAGGAACTCTTCTTAGGTTTGATTCTCAAGTAAACATGTTCCCCAACTTGGAAATATTTATGCACCCTATGTTGATCTACACAACTTTTCTACCTATCTTATGCCACCTTCAAATTCTACTTGATGACCTAAATTTACTTCTCCATTTCTTAAAGCGTGTCAGGCCCAATAAGAATCATGTTCACTAGATCACTCCAACTGATAGGAGTATTTAAACTCCTCCCATATAGTGCCTCAAATGTACTCATCTTTATGGATTCCTGGTGGGTCATTTTTGTATGCAAACTCTACAAGTGGAAGATACTCCTCCCACTTCTTGGGTTGATGCATCACATACATTCTCAACATGTATTCAAGGATTCTATTTTTCCTCTCAATTTTCCCATCCATCCGTGGATGATATGCTGTACTAAATGCCAACTCTATCCCCAAACATACAAACAATTCCTTCTAAAATATTGAAGTGAACTTAGCATCTATATCTAAAATATTTTCTTGGCATTTCCATGTTGTCTCATAATCTCCTTTATGAATATTTGTGCCTGACCTCACTAGTCAAGTTGGTGGACTTGACTGCTACAAAATGAGCTACCTTGCTCAATCTGTTAACAACAACAATAACTACGTCATGTTGCCTAAGGTTTGTAGGAAAACCTATAATGAAATCCATAGATATTACCTTCCACTTCTATCCTGGAATGGGAATAGATTACAATAATACTACTAGATGCTTGCGTTCATACTTCACTTACTCAAACTCTATGCATTTAGCAACAAAATCAGCCACTTCTTTCTTCAAATTTGGCCAATAGTAAAACTTTTTAATGATTGTGAGGGCCTTTTGATACCCTGGGTGGCCTGAATATGGCTTGACATGAAACTCTTTCATTATGATCCTCTTCAATTCATCATTATTTGGCACATAAATTATGTTCCCGAACCTAATCAGGTTGTCATTAGTGAGGTGATATTCCTCATTCCCACCATCTTGTAGCAACTTTTACCTCATTTGCTGATATTTTTCATCATGTTGTTCTGCATTCCTGACCATTTCTACTAGATCCATTTTGTAAGAGCTTATGGCTTCCAAGTGATTCATTTAAATCCTCCTACTAAGTGCATCAACAACCCTATTCTCCATGCCTTTGATGTAATTTATCTCAAATTTGAAATCGCTAAGTATGTTCGACCATCTAACTTGTCTTGATTTCAACTTGGGTTGCTCAAACAAATACTTGATCCCATTCCGATCTACTATAAGAGTAAATTTTCTACCAAGGAGGTAATGCCTACATATCTTCAATGCATGAGTGGTGGAATCTAACTCTATATCACGAGTCGCATAATTCACCTCATGCTCATTCAAATTCTTGGACTCATAACAAACCACCTACCCTTACTACATCAAGACTCCAATGAGCCATTCCTTGCAGACATCAGTGCACACCACAAAATCCTTGTTCGAATATGGAATCATCAACACTAGTGCATTTGTGAGAAACTATTTCAATTGCTCAAATCTTGTTGCACATTGAGTTGTCCACTTAAAATTATTCCCTTTTCTTTGCAAGAATGTGCTAGGGTCACTTATCTTGGAGAAATTTCTAATAAATCTATTTCCATAAAATGCCAATCCCATGAATGATATTATCTTGATTCTCACTCACATTATTTAGGGTTGTCCACTCCATTATAGCCTCGATCTTCTCTAGATCAAATGACATCCCTTACTTGGAGACAATATTCCTCAAATAGTGAATCTGTGGGTGGAAAAAGTCACACTTGCTGAGCTTTGCATAGATCTTGTGTTCCCTTAGCAACTGTAGTACTGTAGCCAGATGCTTTTCATGATCTTACACAGTCCTTGAGTACAATAATATGTCATCGAAAAATACAAAATACAAAGAAAGACTTGTCCAAATAAGGACGTAATACACTATTTATTAAGCACATGAAAGTGATAGGGGCATTAATAAGACCAAAGGGTACCACTGCAAAGTTATAGTGTCCATATCTTGTCCTAAAAGTAGTCTTATGAATGTCCTCCTCCATGATCCTTACTTTATGGTATTTTTCCCTCAAGTCAGTGATGAGCCCTAGAAATGGGTAACTATATGGGCTCATTATGCCTCTTATTTCGATTTAATTCACCATTCTTAGTAGTTTTGTGCATGTTTTTAATATATTTATGTCAATAGAGTGAATTGAGTTAGTCACTTTGCCATGTAGTCTAATAAGTGTTTATTGCAAATGTTTTGGACAATTTTGGACAAGGACCAAGAATTTATGAGCAAAATGGAAACAAAACTTGAGGAAAGAGGGAAGAGGACTTGTAGGAGGGGTGTCTCCTTCATTAATGACCTCTTTCCTTGAATCCTCCATCAGTAGCTCAAAGTACAAAGGCCCACATTGATGATTCCAAGGGGCAGCCGAGCAAGTCAAGTAGGACTGATGTTATCTTCAGTTCTAGGAAAGTTGAGTTCCTTAATTTTAGGAGGACTATTAGGAGTCCCCATTTGTATAAATAAGAACGCTTCAAGCCTCAGTACGTTAGCCAGTTCTTAGTATATTTTTTCACTTTTGTTCAACCTTGTACTCAACTCATTTTCGAGCTCTCTTTGAAGACAATTTATGTGATGTCACTGCTATTTTTTGATAAACGAAGATGAAACAGTTTTTGAGCCAGCACTGATCTTTTCCAGAGGGTTGAAGCTCTTGGGTTAGGGCCCAACCCAAGTTGCCTAGCACCTCCTTTGTGTATTTATATGTTTTCTTGCTTTCATTCATGAGTTAATTTCTATTGTTTAGGTTCATCTTGCTTTGTTAAGTTAGGTTGCTTTTGATGGTTAGAATAGTTGTTTCTATTTCAAGTTGTTTAAGTAAGTTGCTGCAGTGATAGAAAAAGATCCAAAAAGGCCAACAGAAGGTCTTGATCTCCTTTCTCCCTTCTTGGGACTATGATTTGAGGTCAAGGCACTACTGTTGCCACCAAAAACACAGTTTTTGCTCTTCCATGCAACTACTAGTGTGATAACTTGATTTGAAAAAGTTGATATTTGTTCAGATTCACTTGCGTAGATCATTTCCTATTCATTTAACATAGTTCTCTCACATGATTTTATGTTCATAAGCTACTGTTCAACATTTTCTGGTTTTAGGTCAAAAATTAGGTTAAGATAGACAAAACTTTGTTTTTAGTTCTTGCTTTGGTCAGTTATGAGAAGTAAATGTGCATATCTCTTGCAGGACATCCTAGCTCATCATTCCTCCATAAAATAGCCAAAACTAGCTCACTTCTCCCAGATTTCCCAGTTCATTTGCAACATTTCGCCAATCTGCCCTAATTTTTGTGTTTTTCCATGATGCTGCTTTCTTGCCCCTTGAACAAATCTAACCATCTCCTTCGTCCCTGATCTTCCTTGACAAGTTATAGACCCCCCAACACCTTCATCCAGCCTTCATTTCTCCTCTCCCATCATTTTTCCACCTTCAAATCTCCAAACACCACTTTCGGCCTCCTCCTGTAGATCCTCCTGTAGAACGTCCTGTAGATCCCCTGCAGCTTCCTATAGAATTTCCTGTGAGTGATTTTTCGAAGTCTGATTGCAATGGAAGTCTTTAGAAGGATACTAAGGGCTTCTTAGGACCCCTCCACACCTTCCTCACCTTCTGCAAAAGCCAACTCCATATTCCTTTGCCACCAAACCTCTGCACAAGACAAACAGTCAAAACACAAGCATAATAATTCCACATAAAAATTCTCACAAGTACAAAAGGATGATTTCTTCTCATTTCTCTTTAGAAGTAGCTTGAATAAATGCAATTTACCTTTTCAGTAGTCAATGGCACCCATTCAGTAGTTTCCATCTCTTTTCTTGCAAAAGTAGGGTTTGCTAGGGTTTGCTAGGGTTTACGTTTCACTTCAATTTTCCTTCTCTTTCTACAAGTAGAATAGCCCCTATAGAGTTAGATTTCTTCCATCACAGTAAAAGCTTATTCTGAGAACTCATAAAAGTTGGCTTGAGATCCTAGCAAACTTGTGTCAGCTGATCATGTGACAACCTGCAGTAAGAGCTAGTACTTGTGCATGTAGCACCGTTGCTTCCAAGTTTGTTACAAACTACCGGGTTGATAAAAGTAAAGTAGGAGCCCCAGGAGTTGCAGGATTATTGCTGCAATACCGGTGCTTACCACCTTTTTTGCGTCATTTCTGGGGAAGTGTCAGAGTACTTTGTGATTACTGCTTTCTTCTATTTTTTACTGCAACATTCTGCTAAGTAGTTTGTTTCAGCAAAAGTAGAGTAGTTGTTTCATTTCAATTCTACAATTTCAATTTTGCAATTCCATTTCAGCAAGTGTAGCTTAGGCATTTCCTGCTTTCATGCCAATTCTGCAATTTCCATTTCAACAAAATAGATTAGTCGTTTCCTACTTTCATTTCAATTCTTCAATTTCCATTTCAACAAAATAGATTAGTCATTTCCTAATTCATTTAAATTCTGCAATTTTCATTTCAACAAAATAGATTAGTCATCTCCTACTTTCATTTCAATTATGCAATTTCATTTCAGCTAGTTGCAATTTGTTGTTCAATCAATTTCAATTTTACAGGTACAAGCAGAAAAAAACAAAAATCAACCAAAAAGATTTCCTTTCATGCCTCGTAGGAACAAAGACAATTCAGGAAAATTCCTACCCAACACCCCCACCACATCGCTAAGTCACCCTTCTCTCTTCTTTGGTGGCAGTGATCCAGAAGAACCTATAGGTGAACCTCCAAAGATATACGAAGATCCTATAATAGAAGAAGAGCAAGAAACCATTCCTACTGAGACCATGGCTGAAAACAGAAACATTAGAGGAAATGGGGAAAGAATAGAAGGTGTCTTCCCTATCCGAGAGACCAATGGGGACACAAAAATGAAAAAAATAAGTCCTTCAGCCTTACCTCACTTCCATGGACTGACTACCAAATACCCTGATACCTTCTTGTTTGAGTTTATTGTTCTCTATCGAACCTATGACTATGCATAAGACGAGCAGAAGTTGAAACTGTTTCCCTCTACCCTCAAGGATGCAGCATTGCGCTGGTTCATGGGGTTACCTGGAAACAATATCACAACTTGGGGCCAGATGCAGCATGACTTTAACAACAAATACCGGGACTACTGTAGGTCAAAAGATACCAAGGAAGAAATCTTTTGAATGACCATGGGAAGTGATGAACCTTTAGAAGACTATGAAGAAAGGTTTCAGCTCAGTTATAAAAGGGCCAAGTGCACACTTGACCCTGAATTGAATAACTTCTAGATACCCTCCATTTGCTAGCTGGGGGAGACATCTACCAACTACCGTATGATGACATAAAGACTGTGTTTAGAAACCATTCTAAGGTAGCTAGGAAGAGAGGTAGGGGAAGTCAACCTTTGGCCAGTACACCCTTATCCAGTTCATCTCTTAGAAACAAACTTGAGAACCGGCTAGAAGATTTCAAGAGCGAGATGAGGCAGACTCTTGCATGCAAATGGATACCTTGCATATCAAAAGAAAACAAGAGGAAGCCGAGAGGGCTTTGGCCATCTTTTTCCCCAGGTGCACTAGAAAGCATCCTAGGAACGAATGTCCATTGCACTCTATAAAAGTGTGTCTAGTCTGTGAAGAAGACCATCCTACGAATCAGTGCCCTTCCTTGCTTGGAATTAAATATGCATATTAGGGGGCTAAAGGAGCCATTGAACCACTCTATTTCATGAACCAAAGGAGGCCACATGGACCCATACCTTACTAGCAGGGAATGCAAGGGACATCATAGACTTATTACAACCCCAATCAAGCCACTTCCATGCCTTATTGGGGTCCCCCTACTCATCCTTCCTAGTCCACACCCCCTCCTTGGTCATATCCTCCTCAGTACCAGGCTCCACCAGTTGCTCAGTCGTTTCACTCTTATGCTCAAATGTAGTGTTGGTGGAATGCACCTCATCACGGGTGGAGGCCTCAATACAACTCTCCTCCCACTCTTTTGCCTCCACCACCTGCTCAACCACAACGATTACATTCTGCTCCACTTTGACAACCCCAAATACCTACTCAACTGAACCTGAACCCCAATAACAGACAAGCCCAGCAGGTATATACTGGAGAAGCATCATGCCCGACCTATGCTATGGAGATTCAGGAGATTAACCTACGATCTAGGAAGGTTCTCCTAGATAGCCAACCTCCTCATAAGGAGGATGAGGAAGAAAAACATGAAAGTGAACTGAAAGCCATTCCACCCTTTCCTGAGAGACTAACTGGAACCATACAACTGACCCCAGAAGAAACTAAACTTCTGGGAGAATTGAAACAGTTATGTGTAAAGATACCACTTCTCCAAGCCATAAAAGAAGTGCATATACAACAAGATGATCAAAAAGAAGTGCTTCAGGCACCTAGGCAGGCACAAGAGAGATGCTCCAACTATAAATGTCATAGGACAACTGTCATACCTGATGTTAGGGTAGGTAATCTGTTCGAAATATCTAGACCCTGGGAGTCCTATAGTCAATGTCCACATCAATGGCACCATAATCCCCCATACCTTGATTGATCTAGGAGTTGCAATTAATGTGATGACCAGGGACACTATGCTCAAGCTCAACCTTCAGGGTTCCTTGAGAAAGACCACAACAGTACTGCAGCTAGCAGAATGCTCCACCATGACCCCTAAGGGGATTATGGAAGATGTAATGGTCTCTATTGATTCTTGGGAGTACCCTGCTGAATTCCTGGTTCTCCAACCAAAGGAAAAGCTCACTAGGTATCCTCTCATCTTGGGAAGACCTTGGTTGGCTACTCTGGATGCCTACATCAGTTGTCGAGTTGGAAACATGCCAATCAAGAATGGGCATATGTCCAAGCAGCTAGTCCTATATCCTCCTGCCCAACCTCTCTTAGAACATGATTTACCTCTCTAGTTGGAGGAGGAAGATGAGGATGAGGTTTATTCCACACCACTGTGTACAGTAGAAGCTACCATGGGGGGGCCACAAACTGAGGATGATCTTATTGAAAGCTTGATTGAGAATCTACCCCCCAGTGTGTTACCATTAGAAGATTTGGTGGAAGAAACACAAATCATTTAGTTGATCTCTGTGTGGCTGATCCAACCTCTCTCCGAGTTAAGAATGTGGAATTTGGCCCAGAGAGAACCTTGAAGATCAACTCATCCCTATCCACCTCTTAGGAGAAAGAACTGTGAAGCTTATTGAAAAACCACTTGGATGCTTTTTCTTGGAGCTATAAGGAGATCAAGGGCGTCCACCCTTCAGTCTGTACTCATCACATTTACATTAAACAAGATTGTAAACCAGTCAAGCAGCCTTAAAGGAGGACGAATCTAGCCCTTAAGGACATTGTTAAAGAAGAACTACAAAAGTTGCTGGATGTAGGATTCATCTACCCTATTTATGACAACGAATGGGTTTCTCCTTTGGTGCTAGTGCCAAAGAAAAAAGGGAAGTAGAGAATCTATGTAGATTATCAGGAACTAAACAAGGCCACCAAGAAGTACCATTTACCTTTTCCTTTCATAGATCAAGTGTTAAATGGCCAGGAAGGGAAGAAGTTCTTCTCCTTCCTAGATAGGTTTTACAACCAGATCCAAATCAGCCCAGAAGACCAAGATAAGACCACTTTCACTTGTCCTTGGGGTATTTTTGCATACCAGGTCCTTCCTTTTGGGTTGTGCAATGCTCCCGCCACTTTCTATTGAGATTGCAACAAGATGATGGAGCTTAGTGAAAAGAGTCGCCTTCACTAAGTGGGCCCGCAGGCTATTTTTGGCGCAAGTCTATTTTTAGACTATGTCTATTTTTAGACATATGGATCATGTCTATGGATTGAAGGTTGCTGTTTATGGATGATTGATCAAGTTGGGAAAAATAGATGGACTTCTATTTTTGATGAAAGTGTGAGTGATCACAGTGTGAGTGATCAAGTCTATTTTTAGACTGGCTGTCAAAAAAATAGAAAAGTCAAATATTATTATATCACAATAATATTTGGACTATAAACTTTGTCTTATTCTCTTGGAGCACTTCAGTTTGAGCTACAGAGGTGGCACATGCA
>APFE030550123.1:33529-79746 GCA_000404065.3 Pinus taeda | reverse complement strand
AGAAGTTGGCTTGAGCCCTAGCGGACTTGTGCCAGCTGACCAAGTAACAGCTGCGACAAGAGCTAGTACTTGTGCATATAGCACCGTCGCTTCCAAGTTTGTACGAACAACCGGGTTGATAAAATGAGAGACAGGAAGCCTCAGGAGTTGTAGCATTATTTATACAATACTGGAGCTCACCAACTAGTCCACGAGAAACTTGGATCACACACGTATAATTTGCAATCACTTGACAGGAGGATTGATAATCTTTTGATCAATGGCCAAGTCCTCAAACACTAGTTTTAGTAGGTTGGGCCACCCACATGCCATGTACATAGTCTACTTAATGCTCATTGTTTCATTTGGTTTGTTTTGCTTATATCTTTGCTTTCGCTTTGTTTGATTCTGCTTACTATTTTTGTTCACATTCAATTTGTTTGTTTGATATATTACTATTTTTGTTTCTGGAAATAAGTGTTGCCAACTACTATGTTTTGGCTTTTGAATAGAGTATTTTCGGTCAACACTTAGCTAGTCTTGAGTCCATTTTCTTTGTGCTTAGTTACAACCTTCGGCCAATGAAGTCCTGACCGAAAATACGAACCATCTGTAAGGGAATCTTTGGTCCAACCCAGAACCTGTGTCCACACTAGGCAGCCCCATGCGTGTACTCAGCCTTCTGCTCTGTGTATTTAAGCTAATCCAACTAGTAGAAATGAGGAAGGGGAAAATCTAAACGAGAAAACCTATATCAGAGGTCTTACATGCTTCTCTGAAGGAACAACCTCTTCTGCTCTCAATAAGTCGGGATCCCTCTTCAGCCCCAAAAATAAATAAGTGCCTATGCATAGTTCTCTTAAAAAAATAAAAATGTGAAAGAAGAGAAAGGCTTCCTACGCAGAGAGGTGAAGCATGCAATTCCACCAGGGTACTGGCCAGGCTCACTGGCAGTGGAGAAATGTGTGTGTTCCTGTGTGACTCTGTCAGGGTATTTTCCAGGTTGGTTGGCAATGAAGAAACACCAGAGATAAAAACTTTTACTCTGAAAATATTTAACTCACAAACTAACCTACCCTTCCTGGATTCGAAACACTGAGATCTAAGATGATTTTTTTATTTTGTTTGACTGAGTTAGCAAAGGGTGAACCATGTATTTCCATATCTTAAGTGGGGAAGCTGAAGTAACCTACACAACCATTGAATACTCCCCAAAATACCAAGGCCTTGTGCTAGCTATGAACCAAAACAAAGAAGTTGGTGTTCTACCAGTGTGTTGCCAAGTGTTGTAGCGGCTACAACCATCCTCCAAAATTTTGGCTTGCATCAATTTTGGATCCTTCCTTGAAGAGTTTCACTTCATGACTGCACACACTCAGGTTCACTCCGTGAGCTCTTGTGAGGCTTTACATTTGCCTTGCTTTTTTATTGCATTCAAGTCCCTACATGTTTATTTCTAAGTCATGTTTGTGACTGTGTTCTGGTTATGCTCAAAGTCTTTGCTTCATATGTGTTTGTTGTGTTTGCCATGAAAGCATCTGTCGCACTCACACACAGAATCACATTCACTATCGTGCAAGCGTTGTCTTGATCATGAATGATCAACCAAGAGTGTCATGCTTGTCACTTGCATCGTCGATCAGTCATGTTGAATATGTGTATCTAGATGGTTTGGTTGTTTCATCGTCAAGTCATGCAAGTGTGTGTTCGTATGATCACCTATGCATATTTTGACTGTTCACACACTTAGTCATTTTTTTTGATGTTCTGACGAATAGACTCCTCAATGATAGTCAGACCATCACCCTACTTTCGGCTCAATCGACTGTCAAACAGAACAGTGCAGAAGCACCAAGCCAGTCCCTTCAAGCTATGCTGCTCACAAGCAACTCAATCAACTCTCATGTTGGCCACTCAGAAAATCGGACCCAGAAACCACCTCAGGACTGACTCCCCTCAAAAACTGTGTGGAGTCCATTAACCTCACCCATTCAACTGACTAAGAAAATTGCACAGACAAGCCAGGCAAACACCAAGTTCTTGTCCCTGTCTCCTTCAGAAACTTGCATAGTTTTCCCAGCCAGTCATCTGGATAGTTGATTGACTGTTCATCTTAGAAATTGCACAATACTCATGAGCAATCCTTTTGTTGTCCATCAATTAGCACAGCACAAAAATTGCGCAAAGATGATCAGTAGGCGGGCCTCCCGGCCTCAGTGCAATTTTCCCAACCAGCAGCTCCTAGTAGCAGAGTGCCTGTTCCCTCTAGGAACTACACAGTTTCTACTGCCAGTGACTCAGTAGCCAATTGCCAATTCCCTCTTGGAATTCGGAGTTTTGGCTTCAAGTGACCCCAATAGCCAACTGGAAGTTTCCTCTGGGAATTGCGCAATTTTGGCTGCCAGTGACCCCAGCAGCCAACTAGAAGTTCCGTCTGGGAATTGCATAGTTTTAATTGCCAGTGATCCCAACAGCCAAGTGGAAGTTCTCTTTGGGAATTGCGCAGTTCTGGCTGCCAGTCTCCTAGGAATTCCCCAAAAAAATTGTGCAATCCCTGCCTACTAACCCTTCATGCAACCTGGCCCGTTCCTCTCGAAAATTGCACAAATCTGGTTGCCCAGCTCCTGCTGATTGTTCATTCCAGAAAATGCTAGAGCATGCCTGCCTTGCCCTCCTACAACTCGAACTGTCCCTCCCGAAATTTAAGTATTTTTGCCTCCCAACCAAGCCAAACCTTGCAGGCTATCACTGTCGACTTAGATTATCTATCTCCATACCTCAGTGACTCTTGAGTAGTTTTCATCAGCAGTCATCCGGAGCCATCATCCTACATCACTGCCCTGCCACCTCTCTCGGTTACCTAAATATGTATGATCATGTGTCATGGTAGGCTAAGGAGGTTTTGGATTTGATGTTGTCTCGTCATGAATGATTGCAGGTACAGGTACACCAACAAACATGTCAAGATAACAAACAGAATGAATGAAGGGAGCATATGAAGATGGACAGGTTCACCAATGGACGAATGACCGAAGCATGTGAAGCGGACGAACGCGGCGAACAAGTGAGCCTGTCAAGACTTCTAGCATGAAAGCAAGGAACACCATGCTAAAGCTTCATCAAGCGAACCAAGGATCGTCAAAGACTCTGTGCACTTCGCCATGCGGAGGTGAAGCTATGATACACAATGAAGACATCCATCACTCAGCAGTACGAATGTACCAGCATTGTCATGTCAAGTCATGTTGAGTCAAGTCATGAGTCATGTTTCCCACATCTCAACTATAGGCTTATTGTCAATCAATGTGATGTAACGTGGAAGTACAAGATACCCACTTGTTGAACATAGAGTCATGTAAGTCAAAACTTCATGGAAGTCGAATGGTCATGAGGGTAGTCGAACAGCCACAAGGGTCAGTTTCACCCTTGGATATAAATAACCCCACATTTGTACAGGAAAGGAATTTTCACCTCAGCTCCTCCCACATAGCCAAGAGAGTTTATAATCATTCCTTTGAGGAGTAAGTAGTGGCTCCAATTCCCCGCTGACAGGGTTAGTGATGTATGGTGTAACAATGTGTCTTGGAAATTTTGCTTAATTCAAAAGCTTGTTAACATGCTAGCATGTTTTTACACATGTGTTGTATTTGTTATAATATTGACCTTTAACACGTGTAACGCATGTTGCTTTAACCTGTGTTCTACATCTGAACTGATTCATTTGTTGTAATGCATAATCTATTAATGGAAATATGTTGAATATGTTGTTAATGTTGTCCTATACATGTTGATTGCTCTGCCGTACATCAGACATACCTTTCACATGAACCTTTCTGTAACAACCTTTGCATTCATTTGCACTAATCTGTGAGTGTTGTGTGTGTTATCTGACCTTGTATGTTGTGACTGTCGCATCCAAGTGGAGTGCTCCACTGGAAGCTGTGTATGTATTTTTGTGGTGTGTGTTCCTAGCCGAGTTGGGACTGATCCCTTTTAACCTAGAACTCTCCTTCACCTTCTTCCCTTCACAGTGAAAGAACCATTAACACAAATACACTTACACTCACTAGGCATGTGAACCTTACTTCTCGAAGACAAATAAAACCACTCTCATGTGCTGACAAGCAAGAGTTGAGGGAAATCCTTAAGACAATGGCAACTGGGCCATCATACCGGATGGGACTCCCACACCGAATGGTGTGAGGTCTAGTTGGGACTTCATATCGGGTTGATCCCCTGAATGTTGGCGGGTCTAGCACCGTCAATGCCTAGCCACTGCTTTGTTTTCTCTTGTAGATGCTTCTTTATTTTATTTATCTCTTCCTTTATCTCATATATCTCATTCTCCCTTTCTTCATCACACATTTCCCCTTTTCCAATTGTCTCAACCTCCTTCCTTCTTTGACTATAACTTTTCTTTGAACCCATCAAATGGCTACCAATAGCCATCTTTTCCTTCTTCTTCTTCTCTTGCGAACTCTCTTTTTTCACTTGTAAACTACGACCAACTCTTTACCTCGTAGAAAATTTTGTACCTTCTACTAATACCTCACCATGGTTTCTCCCAAGCTTAGCCTTTTGGTATTTATGGTTCCTTCTCTAGAACCTTCGCTAGGTAATTCTACCCACACTCACTGTGGAACCTCCCTCTGACAACTTCTACCCAACTGCTACTTGTTGGAGTCATCCTTCTTCTAGTTGCAATCATCAATTCCAAAGAGCGAACCAGCTATGATACCACTTAATGCAGGAAATAATTCACCTCTTCCTACAATGTCTACTTCCACGCACCTCTCCAACAATTCACATAAATTGCTCCACTTCAATGAGTTCATGCAAACTCAAATTAACATATTCATGCAAACTCAAAGCATTTAAAATAACACAATATAATACAACGAGTCATATGCAGGGCCCTTAGCAAATCTACATTTCCACAAACAAAGAAAAGTTGTACATGCATAACCTCACAATCATACATTTCTCTCTTGGCCTGATTCCACATTCATTTGGCCATTAGTTCTCATTTCTCATAGGCTTAAAATAAATAGAATTAAGAAATACAATATCTTTTCTAAATCCTAAAAGCACACTCTGATTTATTCCAAAAAGATCTCATGATTTATTCCCTAAATATTTCATGATTTATTCTCTAAATCTCTCATGCTTTTCAAGGTAGATTAGCTTTTTCCTTATAGACAAAATCTTAGCTATCCATAAATTTTATAACACTATTTATATCCTAACAACCACACTTTTCTATAGCTTTGGAAATATTAGATATTTTCCAACTCATATGAGTTTTCATAAAATTAGAGGGAAATACATTTAAATAATTAATACAATTGGTTAGGGAACCAATTCCCTCAATAAATAAAAAAAGTCCCTACTCTAGTCAAAATATATTTTGACTTGGAAGTTTGGATGCTCCTGCATCATAAAACCCCAACCTCCTAACAATTGTTTGTTGACCATTACCAACAAGAAGCCATACTCCAATCTTAACAAGTCACCACTTGCTTGAAGCCCCATCCTCCTAGCAATTATTTGTTGACCACTACCAAAAAAAACCATACTCCAATCTTACACATCACCACTTGCCTAATGCCCCAACCTCCTCACTTTCCTTGTAAATCCATTCTTACCATTTTACAATATCACCCTTTTGCATTCCCTCAGCGTGTTCACTAATAGGTGAGTGCGCTCATGCATGCCTCACGATGTATTCTTTTAATGTCACTCTAACTCTTATTAATTTAAGTAATCCGTCAATAATATTAAGGTCATCCGTCTAAACTCTACCTCTTATTCTAGTCATCCTCATATGCACTTTACCTTATTATTAATTTTCCTCGCACAAAATTTGAACTCAGGTCTAGGTCTGTCTGTATTTTTCTTGCAACAGAAATCTCATTTCTTTATCTCAATGCAATGTAGAGGCGGTGGAAAAGTCAAATTTCTACTCTCCATCCATCCACAATAGTCTTCACTTGTAAATTTATTATTTTATTTTTTAAAGCATATTCAATGGTGTGTTGGTGTCATGCGTTATGGTACTTTTGTAATATTTATAATCTCCATCCATCCACAAAAGTCTTCTTCACTTGCAAATAAATAATATTTTATTTTATTTTATAAAGCATATTTTTTTTATTATTTCAATGGAGTGTTGGTGTCATGATTGATGATTGAGATTGTTTCATTTTTAGTGATTTTTAGTCATTGAATGTGTGCCATCAAACAATCCTACCAATGGAGATGGTTTAATTTAATATTATTTAAAATATAATTGTTGTGTCAAGAAATATTTAAGATGTTCTAGTGAGGTGTTAGTGAGGTGTTTGAGGGGTTAAAGTGATTGTAAATGAATATAAATATTTTAGTGTGTATTTAATATGAGAAAAATATTGTAATGTTTATAAAACTAGTCTAGATCTATTTATCAAGTACTTAGAGGGATCTAATCTATCGAAGTGCAAACTTATTTTTTGAGACAAAAGGATTACACCTCGAGAGATTTGATCCCATAGATCCAGGGTTACTATAGATCTAGGTCGGTTATATAATACTATATAATATTTGTATTTGTATCTATTTGTCTCTTTCTTATTCCCTCTCTCTCTTCTCCTTCTCTCCCTTTCTCTCTCCTCTCTCATTCTTTGTCTACCCCCCTCTGCTCTCTCCCTCACTCTCTCTCCATCTCTCCCTTCTCACTCTCTCTCTCTCTCTCTCTTTCCATCTCTCCCTTCTCACTCTCTCTCTCTCTCTCTCCAACCCTATCTCTCTATGTATTTGTTCTTTCCTCCCTCTCTCTCTCACCCCGACCCCCTTCTCTCTCTCTCTCTCTCTCTCTTAAATTTCAACCAATTGTATTATGTTTAGGAAAGTATGTAAATGTCAACTAAAATACAATAATGAAAAACTTAAAAAAAATCATGCACTCTCTTTCCTCTATTATGGTTAGTTACTTTGCTTGCTCTCCTCTAGATCCTTAGTTAGGATGGATCTATACTGGTTTTTAATAATATTATTTATATTATATAAATTTAATGTCTTTATATATAAAACATTCTCATTTTTAACTTTATTGGAACTTTAATTTAATTTAGTAGTCATGAAGGATACAAGGTTCAGATATATCTCAAAAGTTATTATAACTTTTTTCCTTTTAGATTCAATTAAAAAAAATGTTATAAAATTAAATTTAAATAAAATATTTTGATTGTGAAATAAGTTGTGTTTTGGACATGTGGTATTTATAATACATGTGGTATTAGCCCATAGTATTGTAACAAAGCCTATATTTTACAAGCTAATAATATCCACGTTAAAGTGCAGATGAATATACATGGTTAAGAATCTTATATTGTTATAAAATATTTTGGTTGTGAAATAGGTTATGGTTCTTGGGCATGTAGTATTGATAAACCATTGTATTGACCCATGGTATTGTAACAAAACTTATTCAAAATTTAATAACAAAATCAAAATATAACAAATTGAATTTTATTATTTTTATTACTTTAATTTTGTAGTATTAATCTAGTCAACATTTAAATGTTTACATTCATCCTCAATACTAGATTTATATTATTTTTAACTTTTTATTTATCCCTTTAACTTCTTGTTTATTACTTTTAATTTTTTATCAGTATTTGAGCCAACATTTAAATGTTTACACTCATCACTTTTAACCTCATTTTTTAAAATTTAATTGCCCCGACAATTAAAATTGTTTACATACATGCATTCAATCTACACATCTAACCTAACCTATACTGGGTTGTAGAGCGCCTCTCGAAACATTATATAAAAAAGTAGCAATAATAATAAAACATAATGTAATTTAATTAAAAGAGTAATAAAATAATATAAATCAATTCAATTGAATTTGTTATATTGTAATTTTGTTCCTAAAATTCCAAACAATTTTTTACTCGGGAAAAATTATAATAAGTATATTACATTAAAATAAATTAAAATAATAATAAATTATATTAGTACCTATGATATTTCAAAAATGTCCATGACACATAGAGTAAGTGATGATGGGAAAAAAATCCAGTAAGTGTAACCTAAAACACATATAATCTCAAATAATTAGAAATTTATATAAATATAATTATTAAAAATAAACATAGATCATCTTAATTTTGTTTTCTAATAAATATCATGACTAACAAATCTCTTAAATATAAATAAACTTTTTTTAAAATTTAAATACTAAAAGAATTAACATTTAAAAATTAATCTAATTTAACATTTAGTAAATTCTGAATTAAAACAAATCTATATTAATAATATTTATAAGTTAACTTTCAAATCTTCCAACAACAATAATATTTATAAGTTAGCTTTCAAATCTACCAACCACAGTAATAAAAAAGAAATATATTTTATTTTCATCCATAATATTTATCACTTTAAAATCTAACTATATTAAAATCTCCATTATCATTCTAAATCTCTTAGGAAGTTTGATATGCTCAACACAATTTGGGTTTACATATTTAAGTAGTTCAATGACTCGGTAATCTCGAGTCATCCCACTTTTATTTAACTTCTTTAAGGCTTATCACCTATCACCCAACTTAATACTCCTTTGTATTCAATTATGATCCATAACAATATTTTAAAGAATACTTTTCACATATATCATATTTTAGTTATTAAATCAATAGCGAGGATAATTATTTTTAATTGTTGTCGCGATTTATCAAACAAAATAATGTCACCTAAGTTGCCTGGATTTGATAAAAAAAAAACTCTTAACTCTCCTATCTTTTATTAATTTAATATAATATTTTTATTTAAAAAAAAAATTAAATCCTCTTCTACATAGTTATTTATGCGTAATCTTTTATGAACTTTAATTTTTTTTTAATTTAAATTTAAAAAAATGATTAAATCTTTTTCTACATAGTTATTTATGTGTAATCCTTCGAACTTTAATTTTTTTTTAATTTAAATTAAAAAAAAATGATTAAATCCAGTTGTTCATACATAATCCTTTTACGTTTACGTTAGTGGATCAAAGGATGTTGATTGTTTGTTGTTTTCATACATAATCCTTTTACGTTTACGTTAGTGGATCAAAGGATGTTGATTGTTTGTTGTTTCACAATGGGATTTAGATTTTAATATTGATTATTTCTAAAAATTTTACATACTTATTTTTTAGGTTGTGTATTTCAAAATTGTGGATTTATGGTGAATTATTTTAAAGTACGTTATTTTTTATGTTGTAGTTTAATTGGTTTAGGTTTCGGGTATTTTCAGAATATATTTTTAGTTAAATTTGTCTAAAATTTTGTAAAATTTTGTTAAAATTGTCAGTTTTATGAATTTCATACCATTTAAATATTCTAATGGTTTTTTAATTTATTTATTTATTTAAAATAGATTTTAAACAACAAAAAACTCAAAATTATAAAACAATTAAACCACATCTAGTAAAATAAAATAATCAATATTTGATTATTCGACCAACATCAATTTGCAAAATTTAAATTTACATTAATTCTTCAAAAATTAAAAATTAACCTATGTAATATACCATCTTCCATTACTTTGACATGACCGAATTAACGGTTTAACCATATTCACAACTACTTATTCATATTCTCAACTACTTATTCGAATATGGCCATTATGTTATTTGTAAATTTATTGTGTTTTGTTCCGTAATTTTATTTTTGTTGTGTTTTGTTCACTAATTTTATTTGATAAACTAACCATAAATTTATGGTATTTCTTTCTATTCAAAAGGAAAAGCAGAAATAAATTTTGTTTTTAATGTTGTTGTTGTTGTTATGAATACATAATAAATAAATAAAAGAAAAAATCTCTCATCCTTTTCTTTTATCCTTTTATACATTCGCATCAAAAGGATAGATTCTAATTCTCTAATCCTCCACAAAACCACACTTTTGAGCATAAATCTCCACAAAAATAATGTCTCGTGACAAGTGAAATGAACATTAATATTGTAATCTAAATACATAAAGAGGTGCCCTTCAATATCTCAAGTTTTCATTAAAAGACGCTTCAACTCTTATGCCTCTTTGGAAAGAGCATCCACCAACATGTTAATTCGCCAACATGTTATTCGCATGATAAACATGAGGGAAGGAGATAGACTCATACAAGATGATGCCTCCTTAAGCTAGTTTACAAAATATATTCCAACAAAATATAGTGGAGTTGCATTTATCTATTTATTTCATTTAGTTTATAAACATAGAAGAATCCCAAGAAATCTACATTTTATAACCCCTTTCTCCATGGAAATTTTTAATAAAAGAGAAAAGGTCATTATTTCAGAATAATTATTTGATCCAACTCTCAAACAAACCTTAAAATTATTGAATTTCTCATTAGAGACCAACATAACACTACCTACACTATTGCTATCATTTTGTCCTTGCCTTTCACCATCAAAGAATATCTAAGGGATTAGTTAATAAATAAGTCACCAACCTAGTACCCTGGTTGTCTTATCTCTATGATCATTTTGCAACCATAAAAAATTTTGTAAACCTAATTGTATAGTTGAAAAGTGGGATTTTATTTACCTTCAAAACTTTATGCATTTCAAAATATCCAAATACTTTGTAATATAATACATGGTAATGTTGCAAGTTCTCTTATTTCCTTCTTTCAAAATCAAGCTTGAAGACATTTCTCCATTGAAGATCGCCTATAAGAATTTTCTATTCCAAACATCTTTTCATATTTTCCCAAATATATTGTGTATATGAGCAATGTATAATTAAATGTGAAATTGTTTCTACTTCCCACATACATAACATACAAATATTAAGACCATGTTTCCTCTCTTTTCTAAGCCATCTCATGTTAAGACCTTGTTCCTTAGTGCTAGCCATAAGAAGATTCTTATTTTCTTAGGGGCCTTTAATTTATTACGTCATAAGGCGTTCCTATGGGAAGAACTCTCTTGGGTTGTCACTATGTACCCTTCTTCATACTTCGATCAATTGTTAGACGATTCAAGGAATTTTGGCCATTATATCCCACCACCGACAAAGGAAAGTTGCTTAAACTATCAACCACCTCAATCCTGAATTGATTTCGAACTACCAGAACTCTTAATCATGAGTCGATTCCTAACTGCCAGAACTCTAAGCCTGAAAACCCCATTCTAGCTATTTTGGCTCTCTAGAAACTACTTGACAAAAGTCATCTACATGAAATATATTACAAATGAAGGGGATGGGAGAGGGTAGAAGTGAGGTTTCATTGTACACTATTAACTCTACGTCGCTATCGTGTGTTGATAAATGCCAAGGGTGCACTCCTTCTAACCCTGTATAGCACACCCTCACTCCAAGACATGAGTGTGTCGCCACACCAAAAAGTGGAGAATCGTATCCCACGGTGTGGAAATGGAAATGCGGCAACCGAATCTTTAACCCATCATAATCGCCCTCTATTTGAGAACTTACAAAACTGTTCGACTCACCGCTGCCTTTTGCAGAAATGAGAGAGCACAAAATGCCTTTCTACTTAATAAATTTCTCTGTTTGATATTGTTAAAATTGGCAACTAGGGCCAAACTCCACATGGGTCATCTTATTTATGAAAACTGATATTTTTCTTGGATTCCTCTCTCTGATAGGTGTAGGATTGATCTAAAGTTCATCTGATTATGACATGTACAAATGAAGTTATGAATTTGTTTTGATTATGGTTAAACTGTCAAGGTCGGTCAACAAACTTATGTAGGCTCAAAAGCCTAACATGCACGGCTATTCATCCTCAATGTTGCATATAAATAGGTGACTTAGCCTCATTTTGACATACTCATCTTCACACTTCTCTCTCTCTCCTCATTGATTGGGTACGAATTTCTAGGCCTCTCTCTCTCCACATGTCTGAAATTTCATGAGAGCGAAATTTTAGGAGGACGAATGTTACACAATATTTTGCCACACCTCCTGCACTTCCTTGTGACATACCCAAAAGTGCCTGAAACATGACCATCATGCAGTGTACTCATTGAGATATTGCAACTCAGATCCTCCCTAAAACAATGATGGAAAATGCCTTAAAGCCTCCCCTGAAGAAAGGGCTCTAAAACCCTAATTTGAGGATCATCACTCCCCTGACATTGGCAACCTGTGCTGGTCTCTAGCTGCACTTCACTAGCCTCACGCTGTCAACGTGCTTTTGGCTTGGATATCCATAATGATCCCTAAAAGGAAATTTTCCCAAAGAGGACAAGAAGCTTCATGATCTAGAGGCTTCCAGAACGACCTATTGGAGTTTGTTCAGTGTGGATGAGGTTGAGTTCTCTCAACTTGGCCCTTTGGTATTATCCCTATGAGCTACCTCCTTGAGATGAGGGTCGTTTCTTATCTTTGGAGAGATCTTAACTCCCATTCCCTACCTATATATTCATCTTCTCCCATTCCCAAATGGTTGGTCTTTGGCTATTTGCACCCTTATGTTGAGATAGTGCCTACATGCTATTAATTTGGCTTGGAGAAGGAGTGCTTGGAGAGCTTGAGCTTGGACTTGGACATTCACTCAAGGAGAGATTATTGACATCAAGGCTTGGTTGTATGCTTCCTCATTTATTCTATTAATCTATACAAATGTTGGTTAACTTTCCATAAATGTGTGTGTTAATGCATCATTTATCTTAATGTTCCTTGATCTGTTAAGTGGGGGAATGGAATACCAGAGAGGAATGTCATGTCATTGTGGGAGGATGAAGGAGTTCCTATAATGAATCAAGAGGATTTGCGGAATGTCAGGTATTTCAGAGATTTTCGAATGGGAAGAATAGTTGAATAGTGGCATGAAAGAAAGTTGTGGGGAATTGGGATTAGAAGAATTGATTTGCAGTGCATTGGTGATGATGTGAGGAGTTCAGCGGTGATGAATAGAGAAATGGAAACTTTAGAGTTGTGGAATGGAAGAAAGGGAGAAGTTTATTTTTTTGGAGAAATAGGAGTAGTGAGTGGAATCAGAAGTGGAAGTGGAATGGAAGGATCAAAAGCGGTTACTCTGATGCACGAGGAGATGGAAGGATTTTGAACATCTAAGCCAGATGCCCAAATAACTAGAATACCAAATGAAGATACTCCAATAGACAATGATTTTCATTCTTTGATGAGGCATAGTTTCTTTAAGGATGAATCAATACCCAAATGTGGAACTCCATGGCCTAGTAGCATGACTCTTCCTCTCCCTGGCCTTCCCTTGGTGCTATATCAAAATTCATATTTTTTCTTTTCAAAGGTATGGAAGTTCATTAAAGTTCAGTTATAGCTTAAGGGTAAAAGTAGTTCTAGTGATGTTCGTCAATCAAGTATAGCTATTTGTTCTCAACCAAGTTCCCAAGGATTCATAGTTGTTTCTTCAACACAAGAAACTATGGTTGGAATCGAAGTCGATTCACTTACCAGATACCCATAGTTCACAGGAAAGGGGGTGAGGATGTTGAGAAACATTCATATTTGTGTGAAGTTGTTTGAAGAGATCTTTAGACTCCCAATGCTGATAAACTCATTGAATTCTAAACTACATTGTAGGATTGAGCATTGAGGTGGTTTATAGAATGGATCGATGCTAACCCCAATGCTGGGATCGATTAGGTTAAATAGGAATTTAAGAGTTTAAGTTATTATAGTTGAATCAACAAGGACTGGTGGAATTGTTGGATATTTGCTAACAAGAAGGAGAATCTTCTTGGCAATGCATGCAGTGATTCAAAGATGTTATTAGTAAATTATCTTATCATATTGGTCCCCATCACTAAAGATATTTTTTATCAAGGCTCTGTTACAAATGACTCATATTCCGCTATATTAATAGAAGGTCAACACACTTCAAGATGCTTTGGAGCAATCAATTAACATAGAGGCTATGGTTCATTATCTGCAAGATTGCAGAGTTGATGGGGCTTCAACAGATCCTACTATTATGGGCCTCCAAAATCATATTTCTATGTTGACATATAGGATAAAATATCAGACACATTTACATCTTATGAGACCTCATGTTTGGTGTACCCACTTTCAGGTTGAGTGATATCATGTTACATAGTTCTTACAATTGAGAGGCTCAGGATTATGTAGTGCTTCTATGGGACCTCCACCACTACAGTCTCCCGGAGTTGCACAACTATCATCTACTCTTCCTTATTAGGGTCATACACAATTCCAATCATTTTCCATCCCTCAAGGTATGTCTACAACCAATTATTATGAAATCTATCGAAGTTTTGGTCATTTACCTCGGTTGTGTCCTATTCTATAGAAGTATTCCAATGTTCCAAATAACTTGTTTTGTGAGCCTTATGGATCACCCAATCACCATACAGATCAAAATTGGTCCTTGGATGCTCTAGTGAACTACCTTGACTATTTTTCTTTTTGTGTTAATAAGACTCCTTGAGGGCAAGGAAGAGGAGCTCTGACAGGAGGAAGGACATGCGGAAGAGGCCCAATTAGGTGTTATAATTGTGATCAGGAAGGCCATGTCATGAGGGAATGTCCTTTGCCATGGATACCATGGTGTTCATACTTTCGAGAAAATACCCATGCAACTGAAGACTTACCTAAACTTATTACTTGATGGGAGGAGCGAAATTGGGCTAAAGAGCTAATTTAGTTTTTGTAGAGCCCTGAGATCATAGTCCTTCAACACAAGGCAATATCAATGTTTTCATGAGAGGACGAAAGAAGATAGGAGTTGATAGTAGAATTCATGATCAACCAAGTATTATAAGACCTACATATCCAAAGAGATTTTATGATCCAAATTAGCAAAAGGAGTATTATAGGGATGCAGCCAAACTTTTCAATCAGTTAATGTCTTCACAAATATCTCACAATGAATTATAGGAGAAAGTAAAGGATCATGAGGAGAAGAATTACAAAGAACCTTCCCAACCTATAATGGATTGGTTTAAGTTATTATTACACATTATGAATGATGAGCAGCTCACTGATCAATTGCAGAAAAGGTTGAAGACTATTGCTAAGGATGATGTGTTATTTGAGGAACCGATTTCTTCAAACTTACCTGAGAGGTATTCCAGACAGGTATGGGGGAATAAGAAGTGGATTGGAAGGGAGTTTTGGGTAGATGCTCAGATTATATGGTTTCAAATCAAGGAATCCATGTTGGATTTGTGGTCAGATGTTAATATCTTGGTGAGAAAAACTTGGGAAGCTCTTGGAAAACCCAAGTTGGTATATTCGCCTATTTAGTTGTGGATGGAAAACCAATACTACATTCTTCTTGTTGGAAGATTAGAAGATGTTGAGCTTGATATAGATGGTGTTAAAACTTATGTATATTTTGAAGTTATTGATATTATTAGGGATAAAGATCCATATCTAGCTTTACTGGGCATTGACTGGGCTTTCGAGAATTATGCAGTCATTGATTTTAAGGAGGAGACTATGACTATTGAAGTGGATGGCATGCGTGTTATACAACCTCTTGATCCTTCCCAGGGTCCAAGATTTACCAAACCTGTGGATGATGTCAAATCCCCTAATTTAGTGGACCAATTGTATCAACTGACCGCTGGGAAGCGAGAAGATTATATTAACCCCACAACAGTTGTTTCTATCAATTAGCGGAGTATTCAAAGTACTTAGGTCAGCTTTGAGGTTGTGATGGAAGATTGGAAACAAGGTTCTCATGAAATCGACTCTCAACATTGTGCAATCGTTCGATGTGTCTCTGGGATTGGTACTGAGGTATGGTAGTATCCTATTTTTAATGATACTAACTCTGTTGTAAACTTTATTAAAGAAAATGATTCTTGCATAGAATAATGTCAAGAGATCCCTGTAATGAGTGTTTCTTTGCAAGTGACTCCTGCAAGGTGGTGGGAAGCTCAATAAGATTAGCTGCAATAATGGAACACTGTTAAGGTTGTTTTGTTACATCAATTTTCACCATCAAATGAGCTTTTAAGCAATATTACTATTTATAACGGTTGTACTTCTCTGCAAGACCATGTTGTGCATTGTTCTTCTGTATGGAGGGTTGATGGCCTAGTAGTAGAAATGTGACCGCATATAGTTATTCATTCTTTGGGAAATATTCCGCAGACTTGGTATTTACAGGAGGAGCTAAAAACTAGAAAGTAGATAAAGATGTATCGACAACTCAGTTTTGTAGAGACATTTATTTTCTTGATGAAAATATGGTGTGAGATCTTAGAGCTAGAAGAGGAGTCTTATTTTCAGGTGAGGATGTGTTAGCAAAATCCAGTAGGTATGGAGACTTTGTGCACCAGTATGACTTAGGGATTCATGAAGCTATTGTTGTAGTAAAGTTAAAAAAGACCCATATGACGATTTAGAGGAGTTAAGGCACTTATATTTCGAAGAGTATTAAGGGGAGTGGAAAATTAAATAGTGTCTTGTATGTGATGCTTCGCATCTATAACCGCTTCAGTTGAAAAAAAAATATTGGCACATAAGATATTCTGAAGCTTACCTCCATTGGAGATTACTCGGATGATTAGATCACGCAGGAAATTTTTTATATGCTTAAAGAATATGAGGACTTATTTCCCTATTTCATCTTAGAATTGAAGGGAATTAACGGTGATCTAGGAGAAACCAAAATATCACTGAAGCCATATGAAGAAATTGTTAAGCATTGGCCTTATAGGTTGAATCCACAAGTCTAGGAGAAAGGCAAAAAATAAATTGACAAAATGATGGTTGTTAGCCTTATATTCCTATTAGTGAAGTTGAATGGATAAGTCCCATTGTCATCCAAGATATGAAGGATTCAAATGAAATCTGGGTATGTGCTCATTATTGTAGTCTCAATAATGCATGTGTGCATGATCCATTTCTAACCCCTTTCAGCGATGAGGTAATATTTTGGCATACTATATCTATCTATATATAGAGATTTCATGATGTTTCGCTCACAATGATTTTGTGATATTTTGATTTAGTGTGATGAATGACTAATATGCTAATCCAATTGTCGGTTAGCTATAGAATAAACAAATGCATTATATGATTGTGGAATATAAATGGAAATAATAAAAGTGAATGATCGTTGCAATAATCTCACTCTTAGAAACTGGTGATGTAATAAAGGATCCCTCGCGCAATAAATGATATTTAATTGAGACACAACTAGTTGTGAATCCAAATAAACCACTAATGATTCAATACCATAAGATATTTCTTCAGATAGTAAATTGATAATAGCATTGTACTCAGCCATATTATTAGAAGTAGGACCAATACAATCAATCAACAAATTCGCGCAACATTCAATCAATATTCCATAAAATGAATTATTTATAGACAACATATAGCATTAGTGGAAATAGAGATAAAACAGATATACACAAGAATTCTTTGGTAATTGTCTTTATTGATCTTCAATTCAGCACTATAGACTCAAAACTACCCTACACAATCAGCAATAGGGGTCCGTGCACTTAGCTACGAACTCTACCTAGGCCTCTATGCATGCAACTGAAAGCCTTTCCTTCTCCTAATTGACCCACTTCTTCTTGCTATCACTTCTCTTCTATCTACCCATTGCTTATCAAAACCATGCCTTAGAGTCTCTAAGACACACCTATTTATAGCCTTTTCATACAATGCCATGGTTCGTGTACCATGGGTGGATCTCCAAACCGACTTGAACTTTACATAAAACAAGGGGCTAAACCCCTTTGACTCCTAATCACCTACTCGCTCCACATCCACAAATCATGGAGAATTTACATTAATTACAAAATTGTATAAAAAATTGGGTTATCTTAACCCCAAAACTGACCTAGGGGACCCCATCCCCACACCTTTCAAATAATTCCTTCCTACTACCAGAGAGAAAGTTTCTCCAAATGGAAGATGCGTCTAGCAGTGCACCAAATCCTAAGAGGTTGAAAGATGAGTATGGTGGATAAAATAGGATTTACAATATTTCAAAGAATTTTTTCTACTTATAAGTCGATATCAGCTCCATTTCTAGGGATGAGGGGTGTATGAGATTGTATGGGGAGGAGGAGATTTTTGCAAAGCTTCCAAATGGAAGACTAGCCACAATTAGGAAGAGCCAATTTCAGAAAGCGTTTGTGAGGAGTGGAGAGATATTTAGTTTTCAGAACCTCTTTCCACTAGGCTTATCCTTCCATGATAAATCTCTAGATAATTTTCACTCCCAAGGAAATATATGTGAGATCATGTTGCTGGATTTCAATTCCTCCTCTGTCATAAGGGGCTATGACCTTACTCCAATTGAGGAATTAATTTTTTTTTGTCTTTGTATTCCCTCCTTGCCAGAGGAAATTTCTAAGGAAGATTTCAATTTGTTGTATAATTCCTCTCGGAGCTTTAAGGATTTCTTATTGATAAAGAGGAAGAGTTGCCAACATTGATTTGATTAAAATTGTACAACCTACTGGATTGAGCCATTAGTGCCCCTAGTTTTGCATTCTCTTTTTCATCTGTCCACTATCCCAGTACAAACACCTAATTGAACTGCTTTCTTGAATATAGTCATTCCTAAATAATTGAAGTGCATCCAATCTGATTTGTAGAGGATGTCAAAGGTTTTAGAAATTCTTCTTAGATCTCTTGGGGGGTGCTCCAACCATATATGTTTCTTTTGATTTTGTTGAGAACACCTCTATATGATTTGAGAAATATGTCTAGGGTTGATTTGAACCTTCTTTCCACTATGGGAAAGGCTCCTCCAATTATGAGGGTATCATATGCAAACTGAGACTGGTTTAGGCCTTTTGTTCCTCTACTAAATTGTATGTCAATGATTATTCCTCTTTATCTTTCAAATTATAATTTTCTACTAATATCATTTGCCATGAGGACATATTAAAAGGGCAAGAGAAGACATCCTTGCCTTATCACTATGGATATTTGGAATAATTATCGTGGTATTCTATTTACTAAAATTGTATCCCCTTGCTTATACATTCTTTGATCAAACTAATGAATTCGTTAGCAAAACCAAATCATTGCAAGATCGCAAAAATAAATTAGTGTCTTATCCTCTCAAAAGAATTTTACATGTCTAATTTGAGGATAAAGCCTTATTCTTCTCTGAATATGTTGTAGTGTATAGCTTCTTGGACAAGGAGTATATTTTCCACTATATGTCTATGCTTAATGAACCCTCCTTGGTTCTTAGATATCAAGCTCGGAAGAAAATATTTGATGCGATTGTTTAGGATTTTGGTGAAAATATTGTAAGAGGATTTACATATGATATTGGTGTGAGTCGATTGAAGAATGTGTGTATTAATTCTTTAGGAATTAATGCCCGAAACGTTGAGTTGGTCCATCCTCAAAGCTTCAGTTTCTTATGGGAATATTTTATCATTTTAAGCAGGTCCTTCTTTATAACCTCCTAATAGGTTTTGTTGAAGGATATAGAGAAGTCATCATGTCATGGAGATTTTTCTAGGTGCAAACTCTAGATTACCTTTTCTGTATCTTCATCTATTATCTACTTGACAAGAATTGCATTATGCTATGTAGTAACTATTTTTGGAATTTTACTTAAGATCTCCTCAAAATCATCTGGCTCTAGATCAGCTGTCAAGAGCCTTTTAAAGTGATTATGGGATTCCTATTTTATCCCCTCCACCTCCTCAACCAAAATATTCCTTTATTTATAAATAGATTGGACATAGTTTTTATTTCTTCGATCCTTCATTTGATTGTGAAATAACGTTTTGTTTTTGTCTCCTTCATATATAAAGGCTTCTTGATATTATTTTCCAGTATTCCTCCTCTTTTATGTTTGTTTGGTAGATCTTCCAATAGAGTTCATTTTCTTGTATTTTAAGTTCTTTTGTCTCTATTCAGTTCTCCATTCTTAACTGAACTATTTCTAACTCCCTTTGAGTGGCCCTCTTTTCCTAAGATGGCTCTCTATAGTTATTCTTTACCCATGTCTTAACGGTGGATTTGACAATTTTTAGTTTTCATTCCCAAATATAGCTTGGGGATACATCTATTTTAGTGTGCCAAATTTTTTTGACCAGCTGTAACATGTCCTTATTCTTGGAATAAAGAGGATTGCATCTAAAAGGAAGAGGACCAAAATTACTTTTTTCTTCAAAGGTGATGCTTACAGTCTTAATATATGATATTGTTGTTGATAGTATTTTTAAATATGTATTGATGCAGCCTGATATTAGATTGGAGTCGATGATGAACCTACCCACTCATTCTTTGATGTTGTTGAGACCGAGACACTTGTTTTTCGAAGTAAATTTCCATTTATTGGCTTAATGTCTATGCAATTGTGATCTACCATAATACTTTCCAACTTGTCTCTACATCAATCGGGGAGATAATGCCCACCTCTTTTTTCTTCATTGTTCATCACCAGATTTAGATCATGGGCAAGTATTGAGGAATGGATGCCTTCTAATTGTAATTTAGATGCCATGGAGTGCCAAGATTGTTCTTTGTCTCTATAATGGGTTGGCCCATATATGTTGTAGACAATGAACTCATTTCCATCTTCTTTGTTCATGAAGTTGGTCTTCAACTGATGTTGATTCCAATGTATATTTTTTAAATCTAATATTTTTTGGTTCCATATTGTACATACACCTCTTGATGATCCAATAGCATTGATCATTATTCCTTCTAGATGTTTACCAATTCTTTTTCTTTTTGGTGTCATTTCTTCCTCACTTAATTTGGTCTCCTATATGAGAAGGATTGTAGGTTTTTATATTTGAACTAAATCTATTAAGGAACTTATTTTTGGAATGGATCCCAATCCTCTTCAGTTCTAAGAGACCATTATCATCATTCACCTTAGGGATGGGTGGCATAGCACTTAAATATCCCTACCAGGGTTAGAGTTTATTTTATTTCTTTTCCTTTTCATAAGAATTGATCCATGGGTTGCTGAATGCCTAGTGTCATATATTTTATGCTTCCTCATCTCAAACTTCCTTATTAAATTTATTGCCTATTCTTTTTTGGCACCCCTTTGGTGGCATTGAAAATCCTTTTGCCTTAGTTTAGGTCAAAATTCTAACAAAGTTCGGAGTAGGTTGGGATAGAGTGATAATCAAATCAAAATGAGAGAGAGATAAATATGCAAGCTATGGTTCGAGAGGCCTTATGGGTTCTTCATTAATTCAATGGAGAGTGTGAATATATTTTGTATGATCAAGAGTAGTTGAATGACAGTTTGGGCTCAAGCGAGGAAGGGGAGAATTTTCTTTTGGTACTTAACCATCCTCCATTTAAGGAGAGATGTTTTCATGATCATCTATATTAGAGCATGCACTTACTAGGATTTCAAAGGGACTGGAAGGGTTGGGAATCAAGGATCCTAATGGACCTAAAAGAATAGAGGTGATGGGTTCAGGAATAGAAGGAGGGGGTTGAGGGGATGAAGGAATGGAGCCAGAATGGAGTTTCCCATTAGAGAATGGGTTTTTCTTATAGTTGTTGGATTTACGCCTTGTTAATTCCCATTTTTATTCTTTGTTTTCTATGATTCATAAACTAGTTGTTTAGGGAATCTATTTTCCAAATGAATGTATTCATGACATACCTTGCATTTGAAGGGAAGTTTTTCATGGTCTAGTTATTGAATGCATGACCAGTCATCGACCTTTATCTTTACTGCTCCATGTAGGCCTTTACTTAAGTTGACCTCCATGAAAATCCTTATACATGCATGCAGGTTCTCCTTTGGCTCGCTCTGACCTATGAATTTTCCAATCACATACTCTATTACTCTTGTAGATTAGTTTCCCCAACAGTGGAGAGGGAGCTGAGGGAGATAGACCTAAACAAGGACTACGCTAGTAATATCCAGTTTTGGATCAAAATATAGCATCCATCTATTCAAGTAGAGGCCTTCCTAATGCATGAAGTGTCGCCCATTTTTTAAGATTAGATCTATATCTTCATTTTTTGAAGTAGAAGGTTTAAAACCCTCTTCCAAATAAATGGGTTGAGATCTATCCTTTGATTTTGTAGACCAATTACACTCGATACATCTCTTAACTGATTTCGAAGAAGGCAACAGTCCAATAAACTTCCTAACCAAACCTTGCTCAGCAAGGGATATAGTTTCCTTGCTAAGAACTATTAGGGATAAAAAAAATTCAAGGATGAATTCCAAGTGTTTTACAAATTTTGAGACAACAAAATGCTCTTATGGAGGGCTACGGGAGAAAATAAATGAAAGGAAGGCCATTTCTATTGTATTTGATGGAGGTGGTGGGGGATGGCCTCCCACCAGAGAGAACATGGATCTAGAAGGAAGGCAGAGGTGTCAGGGATCAGTGGGAGCAGAGCTAGTTAGTTGAGACATTCACGAAATGGTAGCATAACTGAAAACGTTTGACAATGTTAACACATTCCATTTATTTCCTTCTATTTTTGCTATGTTATTTTTCATCGATATTGATTGTAATAAATATGAAGAAGTAGAATATGAAGATGTAAATTCCTATCATTTCAAGATAATTTACAAAAAAAAAAAATCAAATATCCCAATTTTTCCCCTCACATCACCCAAACATTTGATTTGAACTCCTTATCCACATCCAACTATGGTTCCCACCATGATATAACACTTGAATATTGTTTCAGTTATGGACCTCAAAATTTTAGCAACCTACAGATAAAAATTGTTGGGCCTTGAATATGTCATAATATTCAGTATATAAAGTCTCCATTCATAAGACATATTCCTACATTTATGACACTTTTTGTAGCAATTATATCACCAACTTTCATTAAATGCACCTTTTCTACCTCGTCATTATTTATGATGGATTTATTATCCTTTTAATGATTAAACATTTTTTTAATATGGTTTTATAGATGATCGTTTACTAATGTGGTCATGTGACCATGAAGCATGTTTAAAAAACGAAATAATTATATATATATATATATATATATATTATATATATATATATATTATATATATATATATATATTATATATATATATATATATTATATAAAATAAAAAAATAAAAAAATTTATTTATGTACTAGTGCAATTCCAGTTTGGTAGTTCTATAACATTTTAGTTCTAGTATGGTAGTTCAGTACCAGTTCAATTCCAATATGGAAGTTTAGTATGAGTTTTTACACCTAATTCTACACCTGGACTCAACAACTATAGGCAGTTACGTCTCTACACCTGGACTCAACAACTATAGGCAATTACGTCTAGATTCACAGTTATGTCCATATTTGGAGGAATTTCAAACTAATGCCAAGTGTCATCATTTCCTTCTCCAATGAATGATTTAACATAATCTTATATCATAACAAGATTATTTTAAAAAATATTTGTTATTTTAATCATAGTATGGAGTGATAGTTTTTGGGAGTCAATGTTGTCTTTTGACCATTTCTGCCTCTGCCTTATGATGCTATAAAAATATATTTTTGCAGCAACATGGGGGGAGAGGAGAAAAAGCAAACACAGAGGAATTCTTGTAATAAAGATTGATTATTATAATGGAATTTTTGTAATGGACATTTGAGCTTTTGTTTATATCCAAAAGTGATATTCTTGTAATGGATATTTAATTATTGTTTAGTTCTGCAAATTGTTCTGATCTAATTTACTCTCTATGCGCGTTGCAAATTTAAGAAGAGCTCCTCAACTCAGGTAATTTCCTAGTTTTCATTCATAGAATAGAGTATTATTGAGAAATTTATAGTTTATATATATATCTATATATCTATATATATATATTATATTATATATATTATATATAATATATTATATTTCTTAGTAGAAGATATGATGATCAAGTTCGAATTGATTTTCTCACACTTCAAATTTAAGAAAACTTGGATTTGGTTTCTTAATATGTTTTGGTATCCAGAATCTTAATTTCCAGAATTTTTATACTCAATTCAGTACCAGTACCAAAATTCTGCACCAAAATTGATATCAAGGTTTTGTACTGAAAATCTGTAGGTTCCTTATTATAATTTAGTACCCAGGTTTTGTATTAAATCATAGTACTAAAAAATATATAGGTTGTAATTTCATATTTTTTATTCTACAACGACAAAGAACCTATAGTATCACATTATGGCTCTAAGCTCACTTAGTAATTATTTTTTATATTCCAGTGATGCATTTCCTGTTATTATTTTTCTACGGTGTATTTCGTTGTCTTAACTTGCACACTTCGGTTTATAGTTTTTGGCATTTAATTTTCTACCATTTTCTTTTCTGGAGTGTTGTGGCTAAAATCAGCCTCCTAGAGACAACCCCTAAGTTGGAAACAGGACCAGTGCCTAGGACATCCTAAATGAGTGCTTGCATATTTTCAAGAGTTGTCACACACACTCAATATTTAAATTTCATTGAAAATAAGTGATTCAAAACACTCCTCTAGAAGAAGTATATAGCCATCAAATGGAGAATCAACTCATGGAAACCTTAACACAACTATATAGCAACCTTCATCACATGGGTTTGCAACTTAATTAATCATTGTAGTATATGGAATAGAGGAATTAAAATGTGGAGGAATTTCAATACACAAGGCTTGTCCATAGAATCATGTATAGTAAAAATTAGAATGAAGCAAAAAAGAATAGATTAAGAATGGAGTGCAAAGATACATAGTATGCTCTTTAAGGATTTTATTTTCATGTATATACAGGCACTACACATCAATACTTGACCTCAACGAATCTATATGTTCATGATAAAAACATATAGTGATACTTATCATACAATCTAAGAAGAAAATGAAACATATATGAGGGAACATAGCGAGAACACGTACTATAAACCTAGGTGAGCTAGAATTACCAAAAAGCTTGTATTAATTTTCAACAGAGCCATAATACATCCATAATGTACAGAGCTTTTCTGTTGGAAAGAAAAAATATCACATAATTCTGAACCCTTTTAGAATCTCTTCTAATAGTCTTTATAGGGCTCCTGGAGGAAAACCCAATACAAAAATATTCCTTCTTGATTTAGTTCTAGAGAGACATCATATCAAAATTAAGTGTGCCTCGTAGCAGCTATCTATAAAAAAAATATAACTGACTAAGGAAATAAAATAGTTACATGAAAGTAAAAGTAAAAGTGTCATGATTGATACAATATGCAATATCTCACTGATGTTGGGAAGGAGGTGGTGGCTTCATCGAGGGGTCGATGATCAGGAGCATAGGTGTGTTGATGAAATGTTGACACCTATGTCATAGCACTGGATTTGAGAGATGATACTAGAAGAATAACTGATGTGAGATCTTCAAACTGGTGAAGTTTGAGTAGTCCAAACTTGCCCTAAATATCATTTTTATTGGTCCAAGAATATCAAAGTCTTTCTTAAGACAATTGACCATTGTTTTCCCCTTTAGAGTGGTCATCTTCTCATCGGAGGAGTATGCTCTACTTTTGGCCTCCACTAGTCACTGTTTGTACTAATCCCAGGGGATTAAATCACTCAATTCCCAACAACTAGGTAACCCCACCCTTACCAATGCTTTAAACACCTAATTGAAAGCATCCACCTACCTTGCCACTACTCCTAGGCATTCTTCAGTTTTCACTCTAGCTTCCTACTTTCAGACCATTTTTGTAGGTTTTAACCCTGTACAGAAATTACCTACATACGAATTCTAAAACACAGAAAATAAACAATGTGAGAGCATAACAAATAAAACACATATACACAGAGATTTTCCATTGGATCCCAAAACCGGGACTACCGTCTTGATTTTTCATTATGTTCCTTTCAATGTTACAATACATATTTATACTTTCCAAAGCATCCAATACCATGGACTGAAAAACCATCGCGTCCAAAACCATGTGCAAAAATCATGCACAAAACCATAGGTAGGTCTGCCCAACCTAATATAGGGTCCAAAAACAAACTTTTCCAGGGTGCTACCCCGGACCCCATAGAGTGGTGCTAACTTCACCCCTCAAACCCCTTGTGACTCCCCCCACTACGCAATCGGTGCAACAAAGGGGGGAGGGGGGGGGCGGCCTCCGTCCCCCCTCTAACCCCCTGGTTAACTACATGGGTTAGTTGTGGAAAGTATATAACACAACCCAACATTCTCCCACTTGTTGTTTTCTTTCCACAGGGGGCCACAAGAGAGCTTAGTCATTTATCCAGCCCTGCAATGCCCATTTTTTCTCTACACTAAGAGAACTTCTCAAAGCTCATATATTTTGTCAATGCATTTGCAATATGCTTCAAAGTGTCCACCTTTACCGGAAACACCCAAGAAAATTGCACTTTGGCTGTCACATTCTATCCTTATAGCTCCCTGTACTAACCCCATACTTGAACACAATCTCTGCAACCAAACTACTTCCTTGCTTGCATGAGTAGTTGTCATGTATTCTGCCTCTATAGTTGATAGTGCCACTACAAATTGTTTCTTACTCATCCAACTGACTTTAAGTCCAAATAGGTTAAACACATACCCACTTGTAGATCCTTTATGATCTAGATCTCCAGCCCAGTCTGCATCAACAAAACCACGAATATCCAACACTCTATCCAACCCTAGTCTTCCTTGGTAGCACAAACCATAATCATTAGTGCCATGAAAGTACCTGAAAACCTGCTTCATTGTTGTCTAGTGCTCCTTCCCTGGTTTTGACATAAACCTGCTCAATACTCCCACTGCATGTGCAATGCCTAGTCTAGTACAGACCATTGCATACATAAGGCTACCGATTGCACTTGCATATGGAACACGGGACATGTCCTCTTCCTCTTCTTGTGTCTTGGGAAACTATTAAGCAGATAACCTCACACCTACAGGAATAGGAACCTTCACCAGTTTACTATCCTGCATATTAAACCTCTGTAGTATTGTCTCAACATACTTCTTCTGATTTAACCAGACCTTCCTCTTTGGCTGATATCTTTTAATTTCCATGCCCAAAATATAGTTTGCAACACCAAGATCTTTCATTTCGAATTTGGAGGACAATTGGGTCTTCAAATCCTAGATAATTTCTTTATCATTTCCAACAAGCAACATATCATCCACATACAAGACCAGAGAAATAACACAGTCACCAATTAATTTAAAATGCACATAGTGATCTGATTTTCTTCTGGTGAAGCCAAGTCCCTGCATAAATGTATCAAATTTCGGATACCACATCCTTGCTGACTATTTTAAGCCATATAAAGACTTCTTTAACTTGTGTACCAGTTCTTTCTTACCCTTCACCGCAAAGCCTTCAGGTTGCTTCATGTAGATCTCCTCTTCCAGATCCCCGTGAAGAAATGTTGTCTTCAATCCATCTGTTCTACCTCAATCAAAGCAGCAACAACAGATAAAAGAATATATATAAGTACCTGGCAACTGTGAGAAAATATCACAAAAATCAATTCCCGGCACCTGGGAATAACCTTTTGCTACCAACCAAGCTTTGTATTTCTCCACCTTTCTTTCTGCATTTGTCTTCTTCTTGAACACCCATTTGCTGCCAATAGGTTTCCTTCCATCCAGCAACTACACCAGATCCCATGCCTCATTTTTGTGCAAAGATGCCATTTCATCAACCATGGAATCTTTCCATGGTTTTCCATCCTTTGAATCTATTGCTTCCTTCATAGTTCTAGTATCATCATTAGTAATAGATAAAGAAAATTTTGAATAGAAAGCAGATGGACTATACCTTTCTAGCTACCTTCTTTCTCGAACTGATCTTCTCACGCCTGGAGTTTGTGGCTCTTCATCTTCTAATTCCTCTTCTGTTATAGAGTCTGATTCTTCCTCCTTTAGCTCAAACTCTATCTTCTTAGGTCACTTTGGTTGGACTTCATGTTTAATAACATCTTTAACCTCTCTGAACACCACATCTCGGCTATACAAAACCTTCCTTGTTACTGGGTTCCAAAGCTTATCACCCTTTAAACCATCCTTATACCCAATAAAGATTCACTTTTCAGATTTACTATCCAACTTGGTTTTTTTCTCCTTTGAAACATGTACATATGCATCACATCCAAACACCCTTAGATGTGTAAGAGAGGGTTTCTTACCAGTCCATACCTCTTATGGAGTCTTATCCTCCAACGTTGATGAAGGTAGTCTATTGACTAGGTAACATGTTGCCTCCACCGCCTCTACCCAGAATTCCTGTCCTAACCCAACACCACCGAACATGCTTCTTGCCCTTTCCATCAATGTCTTGTTCATGCTTTCTGCAACTCCATTTTTCTCAGGTGTGTATGGAGTATTCTTTTGCTGTACTATACCACACTTCTTACAAAAGTCTTCAAATTCCTTGCTACAAAACTCTCCACTGTTATCTGATCTCAACACCTTTATCTTCTTCTCTGTTTGGTTTTCCACCGGAGCCTTAAATTCTTTAAACCTGTCAAAGACTTCAGATTATTCTTAAGGAAATATATCCATGTATTCCTTGGGAAGTCATCTATAAATGATACATAGTACACTGGCTTACCCAGTGATGGAACCTTCACAGGTCCAAACATATCACTATGCACAGGCTCTAATATTTGTTTCGCCCTCTTACCACTAGAGGGGAAGCTCACCCGATTCTGCTTCCCATATACACAATCTTCATAGAAATCGAAATCCAGAGAGCTACTAGTCATACCTTCTACCATACCTTTACCATGAAGTATCTGAAGGCCCTTCTCTCCAATTTGTCCAAGCCTTTGATGCCATAGCATGGTCTTTTCTCCAAAGACCACTAGATTTTCTGCTCCACTTTCAGGAACCACAGAACTGTTGCACCCATCAATAACAGTGCTACCTTGCAGCTTGTATAGAGTTCCAATCCAAACTCCTCGCATCAATAACAATGCTACCCAAGCCATCTTGCAAGTATCTTTCTCAAACACTGTTTTTACACCTGCATCATCCAGCTTGCTTATAGAAATCAGATTTCTGGTCAATGCAGGAATATGTCGAACACCTGGAAGTGTTCTAATCCTTCCACCTTGTAACTTCAAATTTACTTTTCTGCAGCAAACAATTCTAGCCTTCCTATCATCCCCTAAGAAGACATCACCAGCATAATACTTCTCATACTCACAGAACCACTCTCTATGGGGAATGAAGTGAAAGGATGCACCTGAGTCAATCAACCATGCCTCATGATCTACATGTGTACTTGAAGAAGCCAAGTACACATCCCCACATTCATCGAGGGTGGTTTTTGCCTCTGCAAAAGGAGCATCATCAGATCCCTTTCCTTTGTCAGGAGCTTTAGATTTACAGTCCCTTTTGTAGTGCCCTTCCTTTTCACATTTCCTGCACACCACCTTTACAGGTTTTCCTGGAGATTTAGATCTCCCTCTAGATTTAGATCTCCCACTAGATGACTTATTTTTATTTTTGTTCTAGGACCGTCCTCATATAGACAATGCATCAGCATTCTGGCTCTCCATATCTTTCCGTCTCATCTCCTCCATTAGCAAGGATGAGACTATTTCATCAAACTACAAGGCAGTTGCATTGCTACCTATTGTAATAGCCAGACTATCCCATGAATCTGGTAGAGAACACAACAAACTAATGCACTTATCTTCATCTGAAATTTTAATATCAACAGAAAATAACTGACTTACCATAGTATTAAATGCGTTCATATGCTTTTTCACTGAGTCTCCATCTTTCATCCTCAGGTTATACAACCTTTTCCACATGAACAGTTTATTCATCAGAGACTTAGATTGGTACAAATTCCCTAACTTGTCCCACAAAACCTTAGTCGTAACTTCCCCTGATACATTCAGTAATACTAAATCTAAGACACACAATTGTATTATGCTCTTTGCCTTCCAGTCCAACTTCTTCCATTCTTCATCAGACACTCCCATTGGTTTAGTACCCAGATCTACCGCAATTCACTGATCTTTATCCACCAACAGATCCTCCACCTTGAGTTTCCATAACTCAAAAATATGACCATTAAATTTCTCGATCTCTATCTTTCCACTGCTCGCAATATTCTTTCACCACCAGAATCAATCCTGCAGATCTCCCACTGAACAGGGTCTACCACAGGCTCGAGCAAAAATCCTCGGCAACAAAGGCATCCGCTTGAGGCCAAAATAGCTCTGGTACCAAATTTAGGTTTTAACCCTACAGAAATTACCTGCATACGAATTCTAAAACATAGAAAATAAACAATGCGAGAGCATATCACATAAAACACATATACACAGAGATTATCCCCTGTATCCCTAAATCGGGACTACCAGCTTGATTTTTCATTATGTTCCTTTCAATGTTACAATACATATTTATACATGCCAAAGCATCCAATACCATGGACCGAGAAACCATCGCATCCAAAACCATGTGCGAAAATCATGCACAAAACCATGGGTAGGTCTACCTAACCTAACATAGGGTCCAAAAAAATAAATTTCTAGGGCCCTGCCCAAGACCCCATAGAGTGGGGTTACGTACACCCCTCAAATACCCTATGACTCCCCCCCCTACACAATTGGCACAACGAAGGGGGGGCTCCACCCCCACTCTAACCCCCCAGTTAACTACGTGGGCTATTCATGGAAAGAATATAACACAACCCAACAATTTTAGTCATTTCCATGATGGCCTCCATTCTGTCCACCACGGAAATAGGCCTCAACTCACTGAGTGGCCTCTCATTCACGAACTTGATGAACTTTTTGGAAATATGGGAGTTCTTTACCCCATCCTCCTCAACTGTCATGATGGAGTATTTAAAATATTTAACTATTATTTTCTATTCATGCATCATGCTTATAAACTCCGAGTTATTTTCCATCACCTCAATAATCTCATCTCATACTAGTTGTTTCACCTAAAATAGTGACATGTTACCTTTTATCTTACCCTTCATCTCTGAGATCTCTTGATTGGCTTCTTATAGGCCCTTGTTCAAGATCTCATCATTAGTCTTGTTGATATCTACTTGTTTCACCTTTTGGCCCCTGGGCCAAGTTTTTATGGGAATTTTCTAGGTCTCTTTGTATCTTTTTTAACCCCCCCTTTGAAAGTTGGAGTTCAGTGAGGGTCTTGGTTAGCTGCTCAATAGGATTTTTGGGGTCCACAAGGCTGATGACCGTGAACATGTGTGATTCAATATTCTTTTGCATCTTGGCTATCATTCTTTTGAGGGTTATTGCCTCATTGTTCGTGTCAATGATCTCATTAGCCAAGATATATTTTTCTGCCTCTACCTACACTAGCTCCTTGGTATGGACATGTTCACTACGTGGCATCTTGAGCTTGTGCCTTAGCTCTTAAATCTCTACTTGGAAACCTTTGAGTGGATTCTCTACAGTTGACCTGTCTTCAATATTCACCCGAAGCTTCACCACCAGCTCGAAGTTTTCATTTTATATGTGGAGAGCATGATAATTGGCTTTCTCTTGCTTCAACCCGTGTGTAGCTTTTTCTAGTGGTATTGTTTCCTTATTGATGGTTAAGGAGTTCTTATTCAACTCATATTGTATAGAATTTCCCCAACCTTCTTGTGGAAATTGATTTTATCTAGGAGGGGAATACTTTCCATATCCAAAGACACATCTTAGTTTTGAATTTGGATCCTAAGAGAAAGAACTAGGCTCAAGGATGTTGCAAGGAAAACCTCATTTGATTCCTCTCCAAATCCATTGTTTTCAGCATCCTAGTGTGATAGAGGGTTGAATAATATTCTACCTGCTGATGCATATCCTATCTTACTTTCTTATTGCTTTCTTCAATGGCCTTGAATGCAGAACAACTTGACCTTGGGACTAATGTGCTAGAAGTTGCACCTAAAACATCTACCTATGAAGAAGATGAGGCATCAAACTGAGGCAAATCTTCAAATGAGATATGAAAAATGGGTTGATCTGGACCTTTCTCCGCTAGGATAGTTTCCAACTCTTCTTCTTCTACGTTTTAGATTTTAGTCTTTTTGGATGAGGAAGCCCCTACCATCTCGATATTTGTAATCTGGCCCATGGGCCTCTTTGGTGCTTTTCTTTTATCCGTAGGAGTGTCGATCTCTAGATATATGTAATCTAGCCCATGGGCCGCTTTTGTGCTTTTCCTTTATCTGTCGGAGTGTCGATCTCCATCTCTATGTCAAGATTCCATGATTCAGAGTTAGCTTTCCATTCTACCTCAGGCTTAGACTCTTGCAAATAAGTCAAAGCCTTTATTGTTTCTATCCTCTGAGAAATGACACCATGAGGGTCATAGTGCCAGACCTATCCTATGTGAAAATTCATCTCCTTGAGCAAGGCCTCAATACCTCCAGAGGCATACCTAGAATTAACAACAAAAGGTCCCATATGCATTTCTAGTTTGAACAGATGTCCCTACTTTGCAGGGACAAAATGGAGTTGGCGTGTAGCTAGACTTTGTCTAATGAACTCTGAATAAAATATCCTCATGGGCATGAAGACAAGTAGGTGATAGGGGGGACCTCACACCCATAGATCTTGATCTCTTTGTGGTCTTCATACAAATAGCATTCCCCCACCCTGGTGTTCTTATGGAGGTGAAGGAGTCCTTTCTACCGGGGCAGAACTCTGGGAGGAGGCACGCCATGATTGATCTTATAGGTGATGGACATATCAGTGGAGATAATTAGTGAAAAGTTATGAGAATATAGTATTTTTCTGATAGCCACATCACAATGAAAAACTGAGTTCCTCTTCTTGTCCCTAGAGACCAATTTCAGGCCCAGTCACTCAAATTCTTCAACATGACAGTATAGAAAAAGATAAAACAACGAGTAGTATCTGAAATATGAGGTAGTGGAGAAGTGACGCATATGGAACCTGATGACTTTAACACAGAGCCAGACTGTAGCATTTGATTGAGGAAGCCTAAGGTGGCCTTATTGGCTATGGTGGCATCCTCTTTTCCCAGTAGGTGAGTAATAACATATAGAATAGGTTGAAATGGCTCTGCAAAGAGGGAGAGGGAGAAACTATAAGCAACATGTAAGGTATCTAGCCCAAGGGCTAGGATAATTTTTAGGAAGGGTTGTTGCTCAGTGGTTGGGAGAGTGGAGTAATAGTACTACGTCAAGGTCATGTTAGTGAATTTCATTAATTCTGGGTGAGAAGGTTACATCAAAGCCTTCTGAATCAGTGTTTGGGTGATTTCTAGGATCTTAACCCATTGGGAAGAAATGAAATAGTTCTTCTTGTTGACGTAGGTCACTGCTAGCCATGAGTCAAACTCTAGGAAGTAGTGCACTGTGGGGAAAATCTAATAGTACAGGACTAAGTCCACAACTCGGAAAGGGTCTTCTCCCCTGATATACTAGTCGAACAGGTCATCTACGAAACTTGCGAGGTCATAGGAGTAGGTTGGGTTAGTCATTTACGCTTCCATATTAATAAAGGAGTCAAGGCTTGATGAGGGCTTAGGTTCGCGGGATTTTTGGGCCTTCATAGGTTTGGAAGACCTCGAACACATCATTTCTCAATTTTTTAACTTTTACCATGAAGAAAACATATAGTACATTTGAACAGATTACCTGGTCACCACAAAGGAGGAAGAAACTGACACAGGGATGAGTTGTCGGGGCGACAGGGGTGTGCAAATAGAGTTCTGAGCATGTCACAGGAGGGAGGAGCATTGGGAAACAATGAAGGAATTTTGAAATTTGAGTGGGGAAAGTCATTTTTATAGGCAGTGGGGGCCAATGTCCAGGTGATGTCATGATGATGTCGTGGGGTTAGACACATGTCACAATGGGATTCAAGGATGCGGGGTGAGGTGGTAGATAGGAGCAGAGGAGGATGAGGTTACCATTACGAAATTCATACTTTACCTTTTGCTACACTGAAAAATGAAACCCTGTAGCTGGCGTGGTCCCCACTTGGTTCTAGAGGTCGAGCAGCAGCGAGACGGGGATCTCTTCATCCCCCCTAGAATGAATCTCCATCGTCAGAACAAAAGTTACCTATTCAAATCCAAAGGGCGGAGAGGTTTATCATCCACGTTGGTCCCCCCCCCCCCCAAAACAACTTCCAAAAAGTGGAAAGGTGCATATGGACAGTGATATGCCTGAAACTTGCACACTTTTTATTTGCAAGCTTTCTCCATGATCCCGAGGTCCATTAGCGAATTTGTGCACCTATCATTTTCCACCATGTGTAACAAGGGGAATAGACAAAGAAGGATGACCTCTAGGTCATTGAGAGCTTGTCCCTTATCTTTGATACCTAATATATTTCCCTCCAATATGATATTTAAGCTTCTTCTTAGGTCCTCCTTCCCAAGCATGAACCCTATTGCATGGTTGTTACACAACATTTTTTCACTGTCCCTGTACTCCCTGTTCCTTGATCCTGGAGGACTTCTATAGTGAACCCTACATTCTTTCCCTTCATGAAGAAACTCCCATTGTGTCCCTCTTCATGATCAGAACAACTCCCTTTAGCACCATTTCCCCTAAAACTTATGTTTTGCCCAGTTTACAAGACCGACACTAATGGCCCTTGTCTTCCTTGTGCTAATATGCAGGGATTAACATTGACCCTAGCACCAACTGGAGCGACTAATCTATGTTCCAATCGCATCGATCCTCTTATGGAAATTTTTTTTAATAAAGAGATGAAGCTTCCAGCTCTAGAAGCTTCGTAACGGAAGTCTGGTAAAGGTTTGGTTGGATGGGGTCGAGGATGTCAATTTGGCCTCCTTTCCCCTATAATGATGGAACTACTTCAAGAGATAAGACCTTATCCCATGAGAAGAGGATGGATCTCTCACTCATTCATCCTATATAAACCTCCCTTTTTCCCAAGAACAAGCTAGTGTTAATGTTGGTGTGCTAGTGCTAATTAAGTTTGGACTAAACAGCAAGTTATTCACAATTTTAGCTCTCTAGTTGTGTGAGCGAGAAGTGTGAATTTGGTTTAGTGTGAATCCTAAAGGGAAGAGCCTTAAAAATATTGTTGTTGGTGCCATCATGGAATTCTAGCAGAAGTGTGTGGGAACTTGGTCTTGTCAGAGGAGAATGAAAACGTCAAGACAATGCTTGTAATCTCTTCTTGATTCAATATTTATGCAACTATCGATTGATTGCCTACATCATTTGCCATCTTACATGTTCATGGCTTAATGTTTCTTGACTTGTTAAGTAGTTTGAATTACAATTTGTCTATTATCACGGTTGTTGTTTTTTGTTGTTTACTTGTTTCAGGTGCTTGAATAAGGAAGTGAGAGATAGCTAGAGCGAGCAAGCAAGGATATCATCAAACGAGATAAGTGTACGAGGAGGTAGGCCCTATTAATTGGTTCTAACCTAAGGAAATCTTCCATAGAATGTATGAGTTGTGGCTAGACCCATTATTGGGCTAGAGGAATTTGTCTGTGTCCGCACTTATAATTTTACTTCACCACAATGGTATTTGCAAAAATGGGGTCTCCAAGCATGAATGCAAGAAGATGCAGAGTAGGTGACAACATCGATCATGTTTAATAAATTTTTGTATGCATCATTGTAAGATTAGAACCATTGAAGTCTCAAGACGTAATAAGCTACAGCACATGAAAATTGTCTCTTGGTAATGAAATATTGTGGTTTGGAACCGAAAAATCATTAGAGTCGCATAGTCCAGTGACAAGTTATAATCCTTAGTGATTGGTTATTTCTAGTGTTAGTTGATAACATATCTTAGAAAAAGCTCTAATCATGCATTTCATGTGCTTACATCTTTAAGTCTTATGATCCCCGATTCAATAATTAAACGTTGGAATTATAATACATATAATTCCACCAATGTTTTTTGCGATGTTGTTGGGGATTATAGCATAGTTTTCACAATTTTTATGTGTGATTTTAGTTACAGGGAAAACTTGGGGGCAAAGATAAAATGGTAAGACAAGATGTAAGAACTTGCGCGTTCTCTTTGGGGGGGTTGATCCAAAGCCTCGTTGTTTCCTTCTTTTTCATATGTGTTCTCCTTTAGATTAATTCTCAAAAAGAAGAGAATCCTAACTTGTGTGAACAAATAACTTTGTGACAACTATCGATTGATTTTCTACATGATTTGTAATCTTACATGTTCATGGCTTAATGTTTCTTGACTTTCTAAGCAGGTTGAATTACAATTTGTCTATTATCATGGTTGTTGTTTGTTGTTGTTTACTTGTTTCAGGTGCTTGAGGAAGGAAGTGAGAGATAGTTGGAGTGAGCAATCAAGGACATCATCAAACGAGATAAGCGTACTAATAGGTAGGCCTTCTTAATTGGTTCTAACCTAAGGAAAACTTCCATAGCATGTATCAGTTATGCCTAGAACCATTATTGGGCTAGAGGAATTTGTTTGTGTCCACACTTATAATTTTACTTCACCACAAATTTGTTTGGGAACCCATCTTTTTGCTTGTCTTAGATTTCATGATTTCGTGGGAACTTTTCTTGTTCCACTTTTTCCCTTTGGTTCTGTTTCTTTTATCCTACTTACTGGCCTGATTTTGAAATTCATAGTAGTAGATCTGGTCCCTATTTCAAAAAAAAAAAAATTTTATTGCCTCCCTCGATCAGCGCATTTAATCCGTTGACAGTCGCGTCGATCAACATGATATGCTGAGAAACAGTCGCACTAACCAGCCTCTGGCGCTCGTTGTCAGTTAGGCAGTCATGCCGATGCTTGTAAGTGAATACTAGGGTTTGTCCCCAATCTTGGCCAGTGTGTTTTACCCTCATGATTTTGACGCCATAAGCCATTTAGACTGTTTTCTCCCTGACTAAAAGGATGCTTTTCATTTGGTTTTTTTTGCTTGTTGGATTATCTTTCTACTTGATTTCTTGAGTCATTGGGTGGTCAATGGCACTAGGGAATCTATATTATCATCCATTCAGCTTTTTGTGAACTCAGTGAGTCTAGTTTTAGGTGTAGTTACTTCTTGCATTTCGTTTGCGGTCCTTTTACAACTTTGACCTCCATTACACAAGTCTGAAAATTTTTCATTTGCTTGTTTAAACGTCTCTTTTCCGGCATGGATTACATTGCTTATCTTGTTTTTACCAAAGTTGGCACTTCATTGGTCTGAATGAGCCTCTATTTTCATGTTTTCATTTGCTTGAAGAGCTATTTGTCTTGAAAATTTTTCATCGAAGTGTTGTATGTGAAAAAATCATTTCGTTGTTTCATGAAAGTATGAAATTCTAGTTTGTTGCATCATTAAAGACTAGGATTGCATTGCCATTTGAAAAATGCAAAGAACTATATTTTCTTTAGAAAGGACTCTTAGAAGTGTGTTTGTCAGGAAATTAGGAATTGGAATGCATTTTTCACTAGTTTATTTTTTTGAAAAGTGAAGTAGTGAAAGATCATTTTTGCTTTCAGATGCTTGTTTGTTTGCATTTGATTGTGTAGTTTTGACCCTCTCTAGTGTAGGAAATTCATCGAATTGAAAGGGTCTTGTCTCATTTAGTTGCATTTAAGGTTTTTCGAGTCGCATCGTTAAGGCCCAAAAACTAAAACATAACTCAAGATAATATTTAAAATGAATTCGATAAACCTAAGGCACATTTGACATTTAACGATCATATCTAGAAGGTTTAGGCTAGAGACGTGTTCTGGTGTCTTTAAACCTAGCAGTTGTCGTTAGCTTCGGCATTAGACAACGCTAGTATGGATTTGTGATCCCCATACCATTAAGTATATAATGGGAGACCCCTCTAGGCTACAATCCTTTATCCCTAGGAAGTCGAGTCAATTGCCTTGAAAATGTGATACACTAAACACAACATTCGGGGAGATTCCCTGCTCGTACTTCTTGGTTCGCCAGGAGGTATTCCACAGTTCACAGTTGCCTGGTAATCATGTTTACCTAAATCATCCAGAGTATTCATTTGATCTTTTTGACTTATTAAACTTAAAATATCATTCGAGCACTTGTACTTTCGAGCTCGTTTCCAATCGAAAGCGATAGAGTCATCTTTGTTGCTTTCTCGACTCTTAAAAAAATAAAGAGCACCACTCTTTTTATGCATCTTAATAATTGATTTCCCATGATCTGATAACATCCTATTAGTCTTTTCTAGACCAAATCATAAGTTTCCTTTAAAGAAAATTTTAAAGCCTTGAAGTTTATTTTTCTGTCGACTAAGACAAGGTCATCGTTGCTGAACCATCTGGTTCACCTAGTTCCTCTTCCTCTCACCCATCTAAAAGATTGTCTGAAGAGTCATTTCCTGAGTTACTAGAGTCACTCGAGGACCAAGGTGTTGAACTCAGAATTATTCTGAGCATTCAACAATTTTCATTTCATCCTCTACCTACTTTTGATATTGGGTCATCTGTTGATTTTGGCCTCGAATCTCCAAACAATCCCGTTCAAACTCCTGAAAATTCGTCGACTATTGATGGCCAGTTTGGACTGGTTATCTATCCTCTGAACCTTTTGTTTGACCCTATTTTGATACCACCGCAGTGTCCTTACAATCTGTAGGACTAGCCAGGTGTTCCTTTAGAACTATCCCCTTGTACTTTTTCGGCCATTCATCATCATTTGTTCTTGATTATGGAACCAAAAGGAAATGCTCGAATCACCTCTATGGAGGAGTCAGAAGTTTTGACTCCACACACTATTGAGGAGGAAGAACATCCTTTTCCTTCTAAGGGTTTCCCTTATATGGGGGTATTCCCACCAGTTTTCCGCCCAACTATGTGTCTTTGGCATAGTTGGTTTCAAGTACACCTAGTTCCTCATCACTTTAGCATAACCCTATTTGGGTGTTAGGCACCATGCCTACTTCAAGTCCATTCATTGTGAGCACGACCTCCCAACAGGCTGTTACCTCAGTTCCAATGCAAGCCACCATTCTGAAAACCCTTCTATCATCAGTCCCAGTCACCCATCTCCCCCAACTGATGGTTTCAAGGAATGTCTCTGTTAGTTCCTCCATCCCTCTATTCAGTGGCCAAGTTATGCCACCACCTGGGGGGAAAAGCCTAAATCTTTCTATGGTGTCAAGCACCACCAATATGAGTGGCTAACATGCTCACATGCTTGGTATAAACCAACCTTCTTCTGGCATTATTCACAACCCCATTGATCCTACTGGATCAAGCAATGTCCATTACCAACAGGATCATAATCTCATTGGTCTGTCTAGGTCGAGCAATGTCCAGTATCAGCAGCACTATGAGGCTCAATTCCAATAGCAAACTCCTTACGTTCCATATGGTTCTCAAGGAATGGTTAATCAACCTTACACCCTTTATTCTGGATAGTACATTCAGCCTAGCTCATCCACTTTCCAGGGTGGCTATGGCTAGATTCAGTTCGGAAATTTTCCGGGCACTGTTGAAGTACCCTTGCCACAACAAGGGAAATGTCTACAACAACAAGGGAAACCTTTGTTACCGCAAGGGCAACCTTTGTTGCAGCAAGGGCTGTCCACACAATAGCAGGGAGAAATGACTCCGCAACAAGGTCAGCTATAACAACCGCAGGGTCAACACTTTCAATAGTTGCAGCAAAGCTTACAGCAGCAGATGCAATATGCTCTGCACACATCCTAGTCCATGTCCTCACAAGGCCAACCTTTGCAGCCTCAAGACAAATTTTGTAGCCGCAAGGTCAACCCTTGCAACACTAAAACTAACAAGGGTAGGAGCAACCCTTGTATACCTATTAGCAGGGTCAACCCTTGCAAGGGCAAGTCCAGGGTCAAGTCTTGCAGCAACAAGCCCAAATTCTAATGTCCTAGGTCAACAAGTTCAAAATCCTTCTCGCCAAGGGCAACAGGTGCAAAACTCAAATGCCCTAGTTCAACAAGTTCAAAATCCTTTTAGTCAAGGGCAGCAAGTATAGAACCCCTATGTTCAAGGGCAACAAGTGTATCAACCTTATGCCCAAGGACATCAAGTCCAAAATCCTCTTGTTTAGGGACAACATGTTCACCACCCGTATGTTCAAGGACAACAGGTCCAATATACATATGTAAAAGGTCAACATGCTCAATAGCCTTTTAACTCATACGTTGCTTATTGAAAACCTATGGCCGAACAATTCCAAGGTATTCAAGGTCAAAATCCTCCCTATGGTCAAGGTAACCCGCAATGGGGGCAGCATCAGATGCCATATGGCCAAAAGCCCCCACTGTGGGGCCAAAATCCTTACCAGCAGGGATGGGCTCCTCCATTCGGACCCGCTACTGACCTCCTATGCCTTTTAATACTCAATTTCCATTCTTGGCCACACTCGAGTTTCCTGATGTATCTCACCTTACAAATGATCCAATCCTTCATTCACCATACTGGCCTTCGGTTTTGTCCAAGATTCCAAGCGATTGTCCAAATTTCGATGGGAAAGCAAAAGAAGATCCTCAAGCCCATGTGATGACATATCACCTCTGGTTCTCTTCGAATTCTTATGTTCACGATTCCATTCATCTCCATCTTTTCCAACGAACCCTCACAGGCACTGTAGCCAAGTGGTACATTGAGGTTCCTCGAAGTACTTACCATGACTTTAACTCTTTAGCCAGGAATTTCCTCACGCATTTTCAACTATCGATTCTCTATGAAACTGACACCTATTTCCTCACATTTCTTAAGCAAGACACTACAACACACATCTTTGATCACATCCATGAATGGAGACGTAGACATTGCCTGATCAAATTTGAGACTGCTAATCAGTTTCTTACTTAATGGTTCACTAAATCATTTGTGGCCCTAATTGCTCATGATATAGTTATGGGTGGATGCGTTACTGAAGAGAAAGCCATTTCTCATGTCCAGTACTTAGATCTAGTTTACTCTTAGTCTGTCACTTTGTATGAGTTATTACCCGATTCTCTGGATCCATCATCTGATCCCATGACATCAAAGTCACAAGCTGTACCTCCTCTCGATGGAGTTATTGGTTCAGTATCCCAGACCCCTGCTAAATCTTCTTCCAAACAGAAGTTAGTCTGAATGTTGCTCCTAATAGTTCTTCCCAGAATCCACCTGGCCCTGGTAAAACCTCAGAGGTCCACGCTGTCTAGCCTACCGCAGTGGACAAATCCTCGAAAGGTAAGAAGAAAGGCAAAGGAAACGGTGAAGCTAATGCCCAAAAATAGGGTCCTTCAAAATCATCTGTAGGTGAATCTTCATAATAGAAACCTAAGTATCCCTGCCTCATTTTTGAGGAAGATCAATACACCAAGTATTTTCACTGACAATTCGATGTTAGTCGTTTGCTGAAAGGGACCCCCGCTGTCCTCAAAGAGCCATTTCCATCTCAGTAGACCCAAATGGTAGACCAACCCCAATCATATGCTTCCTCAAGATCTCAATTGTTCATGATGAGTATGCCTATTAATGTGGCTACTAGATCGAAATATTACCAAACTCTTGCTTCGACAGCTGGGAAAGAGAAAGAAGCCACCCCTTCTTCTTCTCCCCTGAGTTTTGGCCCTCTTCATATCGAGCGCCCTAACCCTAATTATGCTATACGACCACCCTCTTGAGGTGTGATATGGAAATCCTTGTACAATCCTAATGCCTGAGCCACTCAACACTATAATATTATTGAGGATCTGGCTCAAGCTTCATCAACTATGTCAGCTCTCAAGGTGCTCCAATGTTGCCCATAGCAGTGGACATATTTGCTGTCAGCTATCGGAGGCATCGATACCACCATTTCCATTTTGATATATTTCAATCTAGAGAACCATGTTCTATGTCTCCTGCATTAGATTGCCTTTCTCATTCAGGTAATCATTGATGATAAGACCATCCACCAAACTATCATCAATGAAGGTGCTTCCACCTACATAATGTCAACCGCATGCTGGAAGGCTATTGGTTATCCTGCTTTGAACCAATTTCCAACACTTTCGAAGCTTTCAATATGTGTGATTTGCGACCCTTTGGTGTCTTACCTAACCTTTCCATTACATTGGAAGGCAAGACAGTGCAAGTCAAGGTAGAAATTTTTAATGCCAATTTCAATTATAATCTTCTACTCAGTCAGAGCTAGACCCATGTTATGCATGTTGTAGCCTCCTCCCTATTTCATGTGATTCGTTTTCCCCATCAAGGGAAGATCATCACTGTCAACCAACTGTCTTTCTTTGCCTCTTCCTCTTCGGGTGGAAATGTTCCATATGTCAAGCACACTGGTGCTCCCTATGAGAGTGTGGGGCCAGGACTTTTTTAAAGATTCTTCCTTAATGGAAAATTTTCCACTCCCACCTCCTCATGTTGCCTCTGTCAACATGGTCTTAGTTAAATCTGATCCTTGTGTCATTCCTTCACCAAATCTTGTTAATAACTGGGGTGAGGTTATGCCGCTTAGTCCCACAGTGGATTACGTGGAAATTATTTTGGCTTTAAGTTCTGCATCCTCTGATTCTTCTTTTTTAAAGACCTCTCTCAATATGTACTCACAATCCCCATGGCTTGGCGCTTTGGAATCACTTGATCCCTTAGCCGAGACCTTCCTTGATGATGAAGGTATCATGGAATTCATGTCTCTTGAGGAACCACCTTTTGGACCAATACTCATCATTTCTCCTCGTTCTTGCCTCATCTGGTGGTCATGTCTACCACTTTCGAAGAGTGCTCTTCTTTGTTTCCTTCCCTCCAACTTCCGCCACTGATCATGACACATGAAGTATGGTCGAAACAAAATTTGGGGAATATTACCCAAACGATGCCAATTGATATTTCTATCAAACCTGGTATCGTTGAACATGTTCATATCGAAGTATCTTGTTCTCCAGATGAGATCAATACTTACACTCATCTCTTTCAGTAATTCTGTGATGTATTTGAGTGGTCCTACAAAGAAATGTCTGGCATTGATCCTAGCATTTTTGTGCACGAAATATTGACTTATCCGCACACAAACCCGTTCACCAATGGCTCCAGCCAGTGCACCCTAGGAAGGCGGCCGCTATTAAGAGTGAAGTTAAAAAACTTCTCAAATCTTGGTTCATCTATCCCATCCCTCTCACAGATTGGGTGTCCAATATTGTCCCGGTGACAAAAAAAGGCATGATCTGCGTTTACATTGATTGTCGAGATCTAAATCATGCTTGTCCTAAATATAACTATCCTACTCCCTTTATTGACCAAATCATTGATGAATGTGCAGGGAGAAAGATATTTTCCTTTATGGATGATTTTTCTAGATACAACTAGATCAACATTGCACCGGCTAATGAAGAAAAGATGACTTTTATCTATCTGTGGGGTATGTTCGCGTACAAAAATCTCCCTTTTGGCCTAAGCAATTTTGGAGCTACGTTTCAGCGGGCAATATCCTATGCGTTTCATGATATTCGTAACATTTTCTAGCTTTACCTGGATGACCTTCCCACTCATTCTCATAAGCGCCAAGATCACCCGGACCATCTTCGACAGACTTTTCTGTGCTGTAGACACTATAACACTCGGTTAAACCCACATAAATGTGTTTTATGTGTAGAATATTGATGACTCCATGGCTTCATCGTTTCCATGGATGGTATTCACCTTAATCCACTAAAAGTCAAGGCCATTTTAAATTTACCCCCTCCATCTTCATTGCACCAACTCCAAAGCCTGCAAGGAAAGGAAAATTTTCTCTGTCGTTTTATACCCAATTATGTTAGCCTAGCTACAAGATTTACCCGGTTGCTAAAACAAGGAAAGCCTTTTGTATCGAATAACGTGACCCAAAAATATTTTGATGATCTCAAGGTCGTCCTCTTAAATTCCCCTGTGTTGCATCCTCCAGATTATTATCGAGATTACTTCCTATACTTAGTTGCAGCCCCTAACACAATTTCTATGGTCTTGGTCCAAGACGACGATGAAGGCAATGAACATGTTATATAATACCTTAGTCATAATCTCCTCGACACTGAAACGCATTATGCTCATGTCGAGAAGTTGGCTTTGGTCATCATCCAGGTTGTTCAACGCTTTCGGCACTATATTCTCTTACGCACGACTACAATGATTTCTGAATGCAACCCCATGACCTACATCTTGACTCGTCAGCTGCTGGGGGGAAAGTATTCTAAATGGATCGTGATCCTGCAAGAATTTGATTTGGTATTTACTACTGCCAAATCTAAGAATTCACTCGTTTTCGTCGAATTGACTTTTTCCTTGCCTTCTAAGTCTCTCCCCGCTGGTGTAGATGAACAACTTCTGGATGAGACTCTCTTCCTTATTAGCACCCTTGATACATGGTATGGTGATATCATCATGTACCTCTAGATGTCCACGTTCCAGTCCATGTTGACTAAGGATAATCACTGAAGGATTCAGCATCAATCCCAACCCTACCGTATTATTGGCGATACTTTATACCATGTCGGTGTCAATTTAGTTCTTCGCAGATGCCATAATCGAGGAAGCTGAAAGAGTTCTCAATCATTACCACTTCGAGGCATGTGGTGGTCATACATTTGGTTACACTACTGCTCAAAAAATCCTTTGCGTTGTCTATTTCTTGCCATCCATTTTCAAGGATTGCATCCTTGTTGTTCGCAAGTGCCATGAATGCCACATTTACCAATGCAAGATGCATGCCCCACCCTCTCATCTACACCACGACTTTACCGTTGTTCCTTTTTCCAAATGGGGCATCGATTATAAGACATGTAACCCTTGTTCGTCCAGAGGACATGGCTATATTATTGTCGTTGTGGATTATTTGTAGGTTTTATCCCCGTACAGAAATTACTTGCATACAAATTCTAAAACACAGAAAATAAAAAATGCGAGAGCATAACATATAAAACACATATACATAGAGATTTTCCCTTGGATCCCAAAACCGGACTACTAGCTTGATTTTTCATTATTTTCCTTTGAATGTTACAATACATATTTATACATGTTGAAGCATCCAATACCATGGACCGAAAACCATTGCGTCCAAAACCACAGACCGAAAACCATCACGTCCAAAACCATGTGTGAAAACCATGCACAAAACTATAGGTAGGTCCGCCGAACCTAATATAGGGTCCAAAAAAAAATTCCAGGAGGAATGCCCGCCCCCTTCAAGCCCCCCAATGATCCCTCGCCGTACAATAGGCGCAACGAAAGGGGAGCTCCGCCCCCCTCTCCAACCCCCTGGTTCACTACGTGGGCTAGTCATGGAAAGAATAACACAACCCAACATTCTCCCACTTGTTGTTTTCTTTCCACAAGGGCGCCACAAGAGCGATTAGTCATTTATGCAGCCCTGCAATGCCCATTGTTTATCTACACCAAGAGCACTTCTCAGAGCTCACAGATTTTGTCAATGCATCTACAATATTCTTCAAAGTGTCCACCTTTACCAACAACACCTTTTTGTCTTCTATCATATCCCTCACAAAATGATACTGAACATCAATGTGCTTTGTCTTTGAATGGTAAGCAAGGTTCTTTACCAAGAAAATTGCACTTTGGTTATCACAGTCTATCCTTATAGCTCCCAGTAGTAACCCCATACTTGAACACAATCTCTGCAACCAAACTGCTTACTTTCTTGCATGAGTGGTTGCCATGTATTATGCCTCTGTAGTTGATAGTTCCACTATAGATTGTTTCTTACTCATCCGACTGATTTCACCTCCAAATAGGTTAAACACATACCCACTTGTAGATCTTCTATGATCTAGAACTCTAGCCTAGTCCGCATCAACAAAGCCACGGATATCCAAAGCTTTTTCCAATCATGGTCTTCCTTGATAGCACAAACCATAATCACTAGTGCCACACAAATACCTGAAAACCCGCTTCACTGTTGTCCAATGCTCCTTCCCTAGTTTTGACATAAACCTACTCAATACTCCTACTACATGTGCAATGTCTAGTCTAGTATAGACCATCGCATACATCAGGCTACCGTCTGCACTTGCATATGGAACACGGGACATATCCTCTTCCTCTTATTGTGTCTTGGGACACTGTTACGCAGATAACTTTACACCTACAGGTTTAGGAACCCTCACCGGTTTACTATCTTGCATATTAAACCTCTGCGATATTGTCTCAACATACTTCCTCTAAGTTTGTAGGTTTCTGTGGAGTGGTTTTTGAGAAGCTGAATTCAGATGATCCACAATGTTCTTCATTCTTTTGTCGACGTTTCGAGCCTATACCAAGACTCATCATCAGGACATGATATACAGAGAGGAGAAAAGCGAGAAATAAATAAGGTTAAGGAGGGTTATGAGTATAAGCCGGCCTTCTTTTGTTTAATCATATTTACTTTATTTATTTAATATTAATGTCTTTATGTTATTATAATTATTTATCTATTAATGTTA
>APFE030550123.1:13011-29986 GCA_000404065.3 Pinus taeda | reverse complement strand
AACTCCATTTTTCTGAGGTGTATATGGAGTAGTCTTCTGCCATGCTATACCACACTTCTTACAGAATTCTTCAAATTCCTTACTACAAAACTCTCCACCGTTATCTGTCCTCGGCACCTTTATCTTCTTCTCTATCTGGTTTTCCACCAGAGCCTTAAATTCTTTAAACCTATAAAAGACTTCAGATTTCTTCTTAAGGAAATATATCCATGTATTCCTTGAGAATTCATCTATAAATGATACATAGTACACTGACTTAGCCAGTGACGGAACCTTCACAGGTCAAAACACATCACTGTGCATAAGCTCCAATATCTGTTTTTCCCTCTTCCCACCAGAGGGGCAACTCACCCGATTCTGCTTCCCATATACACAATTTCACAAAAATCAAAATCCAGAGAGCTATTACTCATACCTTCTACCATAACTTTACCATGAAGTATTCGAAGGTCCTTCTCTCCAATATGTCCAAGCCTTTGATGCCACAGCATGGTCTTCTCTCCAGAGACCATTAGATTTTCTGCTTCACTTTTAGGAACCATAGAACTATTGAACCCATCAACAACAGTGCTACCTTGCAGCTTGTACAGAGTTCCAATCCGAACTCCCCGCATCAATACCAGTGGTCCCCGAACCATCTTACATGTATCCTTCTCAAACACTGGTTTTACACCTACATCATCCAGCCTACTTACAGAAATCAGATTTTTGGCCAATGCAAGAAAATGTAGAACACCCGGAAGTGTTCTAACCCTTCCACCTTGCAACTTCAACTTTACTTTTCTGCGACCAACGATTCTAGCCTTCCTATCATACCCTAAGAATACATCACCACCATCATATTTCTCATACTCGCAGAACCACTCTCTTTGGGGAGTGCAGTGAAAGGATGCACCTGAGTCAATCAACCATGCCTCATGATCTACATGTGTACTTGAAGAAGCCAAGTACACGTCCCCACCTTCATCTGAGGTGGTTTTTGCATTTATAGAAGGAGGATCATCAGATCCCTTTCCTTTGTTAGGAGCTTTAGATTTACAGTCCCTTTTGTAGTGCCCTTCCTTTCCACATTTCCAGCACACCACCTTTACAGGTTTTCCTGGATATTTAGATCTTCCACTCGATGACTTATTTTTGTTTCTGTATTGGGACCATCCTTATACAGACAAGGCATCACCATTCTGGCTCTCCATATTTTTTCGTCTCATCTCCTCTGTCAGTAAGGATGAGACTATTTCATCAAACTGCAAGGCAGTTGCATCGCTACCTATTGCAATAACCAGACTATCCCACGAATCTGGTAGAGAACACAACAAACTAATGCACTTATCTTCATCTGAAATTTTGATATCAACAGATGATAACTGATTTACCACAGTATTAAGCGCATTTAGATGCTCTATCATCGAGTCTCCATCTTTCATCCTCAGGCTATACAACTTTTTTCATAGGAACTGTTTATCCACCAGAGACATAGATTGGTACAAAGTCCCTAACTTGTTCCACAAAGCCTTCGATGCAGCTTCCCTTGATACATTCAGCAATACTGAATCTGAGACACACAATCGTATTGTGCTCCTTTCCTTCTGATCCAACTTCTTCCATTCTTCATCAGACACTCCCATTGGTTTAGTACCCAGATCTACTACAATCCACTGATCTTTATCCACCAACAGTTCTTCCATCTTGAGTTTCCAAAATTCAAAACTCTAACCATTATGTTTCTCGATCTCTATCTTTCCATTGCTCGCCATCTTCTTTCACCACCAAAATCGATCCCGCAAATATCCCACTTAACGGGGTCTACCACAGGCCCGAGCGAAACCCCTCAGGAACAAAGGCATCCCCTCGAAGCCAAAACAACTCTGATACCAAATATAGGTTTTAACCCCGTACAGAAATTACATGCATATGAATTCTGAAACACAAAAAATAAACAATGCAAGAGCATAACACATAAAACACATATACACAAAGATTTCCCCTGAATCCCAAAATCGGGACTACCAGCTTGATTTTTCATTATTTTCCTTTCAATGTTACATTACATATTTATACATGTTGAAGCATCTAATACCATGGACTGAAGACCATTGTGTCCAAAATCATGGACCGAAAACCATCGCATCCAAAACCATGTGTGAAAATCATGCACAAAACCATAAGTAGGTCTGCCCAACCTAATATAGGGTCCAAAGAATAACTACGTGGGCTAGTCATGGAAAGAATAACACAACCCAACATTATTTCACCAAATGCGCCGAAGCGATGCCTATATACTCTACAGACGGTAAGATGGCAACTCAATTCCTTTTCTACCATATTATTTCCAGGTTCGGTGTACCTCAAGCCATTGTCATAGACCATGGATCCCATTTTAGAGATTACATAATGGTTTAGCTGACATCTACATTGGGCTTGCACCACAATGACTCGACCCCATATTACCCTCAGGCCAATGGCCAACTTGAAGTCGTGAACAAGGTTTTGGTTACAATACTTCAGCGTACTATTGGGATGCACAAGTCAAATTGGCATCTCATGCTCTTTTTAGCTTTGTGGGATTACCAAACCTTGACCAAAGATGCAACTAGTTTCACACCATTCCAGCTAGTCTACCGTTTGGAAGCAACATTGCCAATCAAATGCGAGATTTCTTTACTTAATTTAGTCGTTGAACTCCTCCCAGAAACATCACCTCAGGAGGAATGCCTCTTATATTTAGAACAATTGGATGAGACTTGTCATCTCACTGCCTTGGTCATTGAAGCACAAAAGAAATGGTTCAAGTCCCATTCCGATCAGTTGGTCTCCCCTCGGGCATTCTCTAAGGGTGATTTGGTCTTACTATACAACCAAGCTAATGATAAGCAGGGGGCAGGCAAGTTCGAATCCATGTGGCATGGGCCCTACATTTTGAAACTTGTTTTGCAGAAAGGGGCCTATGAGCTTATTGATTATGAAGGAAATCCTCTAGATAAGCCCTGAAACAGGCTTTACCTCAAGTAGTATGCTTAGGTCATCTTGCATGGTTACTTGTGTACATTAGTGTGTCATTCATTTTTGTGTAGTGTGGTTTGGTGTGTTAGTTTTCAAACAACTTTCTTATTTACTATGCTTTCCTTGCTTTGCAGATGTCTGTGACTCCTCACATCGGTTTTGCTAATGGTGCTTGTCATAGTACCCCGAACTTATCATCCGTGGCATGGGCTATTTATGACCCTAACAGTGAGTTTATTGACCTTCAAGGTATCTGTATAGGTCGTACAACTAACAACATTTTTTAGTATAGTGTGGTCATCAAATAGTTGTCAGAAGTCATTGCTCTTCAAATTCGGGAGTTGGTTGTCAAATGGATTCATAGCTTGTCATCCTTCAACTCAACAGGGAATATTCCGTCAGAAACCCTCAAATATTGAGAATGTATTCCCATATTCGTCCACTGGAAAGAAATTTTGATTATATTACATATCATCATATTCCTAGATGCATGAATACACTGACAGATGCATTTGCAAATTATGTGTTGGATAAACATTTACAAAACATGTGAAAAGATAAAATAAACCATTTGTACCATAGAAAGCAAGAAAATACAACATATATATAGATATATATCTGTGTGTGTGTGTGTGTGTGTGTGTGTGTGGTGATAATGTTTGATACATCGAAACCCCAAAAATAATATGTGTGTCCAAAATAACATCGATGGCTCGTAGGCCTCTTATATCCATGGCTTGCAAGCCTCAAAAAAATGTAAGTGCTAGACTTAGGAACTAACCAAAATGGTGATCATGGTAGCATGATACAGCTCATGCAACACAAGTCAGCAATCAGCGGATCCGATCTGAGACTCCCACCGTGTGTCTCTGGTACTAGCGAGGAATGTCTCCTACCCGAACATACTCTAGGATACCACGAGTCAACCCCTCAAGTTTTCTCGCGATCTCCTTCTCGTTGTCACTGCCCTCCTAATAAGGAGAAACAACATCAATTGAGCAAGGGACGAACCTAGCTATTGGGGACATCCCTGCAGGCCGCTCTGGTCCAACATCTACATTAACAAGATAAATGTTATAAGCACATATACACCAAAAACAATTAAAAAATATCAAAATTAAAAAATTGATTTTTTACCTTCATCGGCAAAATCCTCTCCATCTAGTAATGGCATGTTCATATCTCAATGAAAGTCAGTGCCACTTTATGGTCAATCCTCCATGAGGATCTCCTGTCATCTTAGCCATGAAAAGAATGTAGGTATGTATGACATGTGTTGACCCCAGTGATCCTAGGCATCAAATGACTCCAAAGGGAAATCTGTGGGTTGCGTGGCATGGGAGGATCTACCTCAGTTAGCTGGTACTAGAACACTGGCACCTGTTCCAAGAAAAAGGTCACGAGCACAAATCTAAAGCAAAATTGCTTCAGGTTCCCCACCTTAGCTTTGATCAACTAGTGATTTATGTTGATCTTCATGGCCTCGGCCCAGTCGAAGATCATAGGCTCTGTGCAGTCGATAATGTACAAGAAATTCGACTTGGTGGTCTCATGCACTGCCTGGGACCTTGTAACTCTGTTGATGGTCAACGAGAGCACTCTTAGCATCAGATCCTGAACAATGGAAATCTTAATCTTCCCACTCTTGGAGTTCAGGGTCTCAGGGCAATGTTTAGCAAGAAATGAGGATTTTCTCACCCCAATTGGTTATGACCCATACAAGTTTGATTGGTTACCCTCTTCGAGACAAACTAGTGATGAAGTATACGTCTGAAGTTTCCAACTCCACCTCTTGGTCACCAATGACAATATTTCCTGATTTATGTCCCAAAGACTAATCAGGTACCGAAGCAACTCAAGTTGGGCTCGCATCCTTATCGTGAGAAAGAATTTGAGAAGCCCACAAGCCCTCAAAGCTTCCAATAAATTTTGATCATTCAGTGCTTAGGTGTCCACATCCTCATGTTCTCTTTCTTTCCACTCCACCATTTTCAGTGATTATCTCCTGCAAAAGCCAGTAATTTGAGTTAACAATCATGCTTGGCCCATAAAATTCAAGTTCTAATGGTGATTTTGTGAGGAAATAGGGTTTTTCCCTATTCACAATGCCGACACACCAGTTTTAAAAAAAGTTGCGTCGATGGCACGATAGGCCATGTTAATTACCCTCGGCTGGCACGATTCTTTGCCTAAAAGTCGTACAGACTAAGGACGAAAAACTTTTAATAAAACCTCCATCAAAAAACCTAAAAATGGTTAAAAATATGAATAAAAGACATGAAAATGGAGCTCAGGGCTTTGGCTCCTACTTGTAACTGGCGGCTCGGCAAATGACCTCCCAAATCTCCTGCAATCTTCTTCGAAATAATTAGGGCAAAAGTGAGGTAAAATTCTTCATGGTGAGGTAAAATGGAAAATGGTTAAAATATATTTACTTTTCTCCTTTTTATTCATTTTTTCATGAAAATATTAGGTTTTTGTAAATATGTTAAACTATTTTGCCTTGAGAACTAGATAATACACTTTACCTTTTTTGCACAACGACAGGTGATGGATGTTCGACGATGATGACAAGTCACGCTTCTGCTATTTTCTCAACTCGTTAACTCATATGAAAATATTGTTGAGTGTGTTTCCCTTTTGAATCATAAAAGAGAATAAAATGGGGGGTCTGCTTTCAAGCTCTTTTCCGACACTTTAAAAATGAAAAGATAGCCGAGCCCTTGTCGTTTCGAACTCGTTAACGGATGCGAAACATCATGTGCCCAGTGTAAATTTACCCCTTTTTTGGGTTGAAATGCACTATTTACAAAAAAGGTACTCCTTGACTGAAATGGTCAAGTGCTTCTCTCAAGTATCATTTTTTACCTTTTCGGGCTGAGAGACAAAAACATACGAAAAGTGACCATGTGGAGTTTTCTTTTACGTGTCTTTTTCAAACTCTATAAACTTGCAAAAGATACCAAGTTACACCTTTGTCGAACTCGTTAAAATATTAAATGACATAGGATTCGTAGTCATTAAGAACATGAGCTTCCCCTTCCTAGGGCTCATTAAACTTACTAGGTCGGATTCATCCGAAGGATGAACTTATAGTGCAAGCATATGTTATCCCCTTGAAGCTTGCGATTAAAAATAATTGGGGTGCCTGCCTAAAATGGTGGGGAAAAAATTGGAAATCTAATCAATTGTGTCGGCAGCTCACTCTTGAACATGACACTTTCTGCTTCATGTCGGGTTGGGATATCCTCCTATGTATCGTTGAACTCCCTGGGTTGTTACATTCATTTTTTGCTTCCATTTGATATTTACCACATAATCATGACCACTGATCCTATGGATCCAAAAGCTACCAAACTTCCAGTCGTGTCTCCGATATGTTCAAGAGTTGTCCTTCTGTAGTTACACTTACCTCTGATTCTTTGTATCACCCAAAATCATTTTGCATCTTTTTGTCTCACGTCGATCATGTGGGATTCATTATGGCCCTCCTTCGATAGGGTTGCTTTCTATCAACTTCAGCTCATTATCCGGGAAGTTGACCGAGGGACTCCCTTCCAGTACCTTAGAGCTTGCATGCCCTAATGGCAAGTTCTTCGCACTCAACCACAAGTTCACATCATTGGCTTTCAATCGAGTGATTTCACAGGTGTTTGACTTCAATTCCTCTAATCACATTCCATGGATTGTGTTGATAGTACCTTGAGGACCATTGTCATTATTGATGGTTTCTCTCGCGCTTGTTAATAGTTTACATCATTGATTGGTAATCAAGTGATTTTCTAGCATTTTCGACGTTAACACATTTATTCACATGTTAGAACTTGTACTTTGATTGGGTCGTGTTGGAGCGCAAGACCCTGCACTCATATCACAAAACTCCAGGTTGCGAAGTGATGTGACATGGTTATGTTGATATGTATGTCTCTTTCATATGGATGGTTGTGACCATACCATGAGTTATCATATGTGATCCTTCTCATTATTGGATGGTTGTGACCATACCTTGGTTTCATTATGATCCTCTCTCATGGATGATTGTGCCCATACTTGGATCCATTTACATGATCATTCTCTGGATGATTGCATCCATGGCATGATTCATGTATCATTTGACAAAGTTCTAAGTTATGTATATGTATTTGTACTTGCTTGTAGGTTTTCTGACAGTAGACTACGGTTCCTTGTACTGATTCATTAAGCATTTCATCCCTCACTCTAGTTCAGCCTTCATGCTTTAAGGGGCATCTGTTACACAACATTTTGTCTCTAACCCTATACTCCTTGTTCCTTGATCTTGGAGGACCTCTACAATGAACCCTACATGCTTTCCCTTCATGAAGAAACTCCCATTGTGTCCCTCTTCATGAGCAGAATAATTCCCTTTTGCACCATTTCCCCTAAAACGTCTATTTTTCCCAGTTTACAAGACCGGTGCTAATGGCCATTGTCTTCCTCCCACCGATATGCAGGGATTAAAACTGACCCTAGCACAAACCGGAGCAACTAAGTTGTGTTCCAGTCATGTCGATCCTCTTATGGAAAGTTTTGTAAATAAAGAGTCGAAGCTTCCAACTCTAGAAGGTTCATAACGGAAGTCTGGTAAATGATTTGGCCGAATGGGGTCTAGGATGTCAGTTTGGGCTCCTTTCCCCTATAATGATGGAACTACTTCAAGAGATAAGACCTTCTCCCATGAGAAGAGGATCCATCTCCCATCCATTCATCCTATATAAACTTCCCTTTTTCCCAAGCACAAGGTAGTGTTAATGTTGGTGTGCTAGTTTTAATTAAGTTTGGAGTAAACAACAAGCTATTCATAGTTGTAGATCTTTAATTGTGTGAGGGAGGGAGAAGTGTGAATTTGATTTAGTGTGAAGCCTAAAGGGAAGAGCCTTAAAACTATTGTTGTCAAGGCCATCATGGAATGCTAGCAAAAGTGTGTGGGAACCTGGTTTTGTTAGAGGAGAACGACAACATCAAGACAATGGTTGTAATCTCTTCTTGATTCAATATATATGCACCTATCGATTGATTGCCTACATGATTTGTCATCTGACATGTTCATGGATTATTGTTTCTTGACTTGTTAAGTAGGTTGAATTACAATTTGTCTATTATTATGGTTGTTGTTTATTGTTGTTTACTTGTTTTAGGAGCTTGAAGAAGGAAGTGAGAGATAGTTGGAGCAAGCAAGCAAGGACATCATCAAACAGGATAAGGATACTAAGAGGTAGGCCCTCTTAATTGGTTCTAACCTAAGGAAATATTCCATAGAATGTATCAGTTGTGGCTAGACCCATTATTGGGCTAGATGATTTTTTTTTTGTCCACACTTATAATTTTACTTCACCATAATGGTCTTTGCAAAAATGGGGGCTCCAAGCATGAATGCAAGGAGATGCAAAGTAGGTGACAACATGGATCATGTTTAATAGGTTTTTGTATGCATCATTGTAAGATTAGACCCATTGAAGTCTCAAGACCTAATAAGCTACACCACATGAACATTGTCTCTTGGTAATGAAATATTATGGTTGGGAATCGAAAAATAATTATAGTCGCATAGTCCAGTGACAATTTATAATCCTTAGTGATTGGTTATTTCTAGTGTTAGTTGATAACATATCTTAGAATAGGATCTAATCATGAATTTAATGAACTTACATCTTTAATTCTTATGATCACTGATTCAATAATTAAATGTTATATTAGAATACATATAATTCCACCAATGCTTTTTGCAATGTTGTTGGGGATGTGCTAAATGGATTATAGCATAGTTGTTTTCACAAATTTTCTACGTCATTTCAGTTACGAGGACAACTTGGGGGCAAAGATAAAATGGTAAGAGGAAAGGCAAGAACTTGCGCATTCACTTTGGCAGGGTTGATCTAAAGCCTCGTTGTTTCCTTATTTTTCATATGTGTTCTCCTTTATATTAATTCATGAAAAGAAGAGAATCCTAAATTGTGTGAACAAATAACTTGGTGACAACTATTGATTGATTTCCTACATGATTTGTCATCTTACATGTTCATGGCTTAATGTTTCTTGACTTGTTTAGTAGGTTGAATTACAATTTGTCTGTTATCATGGTTGTTGTTTGCTGTTGTTTACTTGTTTCAGGTGCTTGAAGAAGGAAGCAAGAGATAGCTAGAGTGAGCAAGCAAGGACATCATCAAATGGGATAAACGTACTAAGAGGTAGGCCTGATTAATTGGTTCTAACCTAAGGAAATATTCCATAGAATGTAGAAATTGTGGCTAGACCCATTATTGGGCTAGAGGAATTTGTTTATGTCTGCACTTATAATTTTACTTCACCACAAATTGGCGACCATACTAGGGAACCCATCCTTTTGTTTGTCTTAGATTTCATGATTTCATGTGAACTTTCCTACTTCCACTTTTTCCTTTTGGTTCTATTTATTTTATCCTACTTACTGGCCTGAGTTTGAAATTCATAGTAGCATATCTAGTCCCTATTTCAAAAAAAAAAAAAAAACTATATATTGGCTCCCTCGATCAGTGTGTTTTATCCGCTGACAGTCGCACCGATCAATGCGATATGCTGAGAAACAGTCACGCCGACTAGCTTATGCCGCTCATTTTTAGTTAGGAAGTCGTGTTGATACCTGCAAGTGAAGATTAGGGTTTGTCCCCAATCTTGGCCAGTGTGTTTTTCTCTCATGATTTCGACCCTGTAAGCCTTTTAGACCGTTTTCTCCCTGACTAAAAAGTTTCTTTTCATTTGGTTTTTTTTGCCTGTTGGATTGTCTTTCTGCTTGATTTCTTAAGTCATTGGGTTGTAAGTGACACTAGGGCATCCAGATTTCATCCATTCAGCTTTTTGTGAACTCAGTGAGTCGAGTTTTAGGAGTACTTACTCCTTGCATTTCGTTTTCAGTCCTTTTACGACTTTGACCTCCATTACACAAGTTTGAAAATCTTTTGTTTTCTTGTTTAAACGTCTCTTTTCCAGCATGGATTACATTGGCTGTCTTGTTGTTGGTAAAGTTAGTGCTTCATTGGTTTGAATGAGCATCTCATTTCATGTTTTCATTTTCTTGAAGAGCTATTTGTCTAAAAAAAAAATCATTGAAGTGTTGTATGTGAAAAAATCATTTTGTTGTTTCATGAAAAGTATGAAATTCTAGTTTGTTGCATCATTGTGCTATGATAGACTGCATCATTAAAGACTAGGATTGCATTGGCATTTGAAAAATGAAAAGAACTCTTTTTGCTTTTGAAAGGACTCTTAGAAGTGTGTTTGTCAGGAAATTAGGATTTGGAATGTATTTTTCACTAGTTTATTTTTTCGAAAAGTGAAGTAGTGAAAGATCATTTTTGCTTTCAGTTGCTTGTTTGTTTGCATTTGATTGTGTAGTTTCTACCCTCTCTAGTGTAGGCAATTCATCGAATTGAAAGGGCATTGTCTCATTTAGTTGCATTTAAGGTTCTTTGAGTCGCATTGTTAAGGCCTGAAAACTGAAACATAACTCAAGATAATCTTTAAAATGAATTCAATTAACCTAAAGCGAATTTTACGTTTAACGATCATATCTAGAAGGTCTAGGCTAGAGACGTGTTCCGACGTCTTTAAACCTAGCAACTGTCGTTAGCTTCAACATTAGACAATGCTAGTACAAATTTGTGCTCCTCGTACTATCGAGTATATAATGGGAGACCCCTCTAGGCTACAATCCTTTATCCCTAGGAAGCCAAGTAACCCACCTTGCGAATGTCTTACACTAAACAGAGCATTCGGGGAGATTGCGTGCTCATACTTCACAGTTTGTTGGGAGGTATTCTGCAGTTCACAGTTGCCTAGTAATCATGTTTAGCTAAATCATCTAGAGCAGCCATATGATCTTTTTGACTTGTTAAAATTAAAATATCTTTCGTGCACCTATCCTTTCAAGCTTGTTTCCAATCAAAAGCGATAGTCATATTTTTTCTTTCTTGACTCTTACAAAAAGAAAGAGCACCAGTCTTTTTATGCATCTTAATAATTGATTTCCCATTATCCGATAACATCCTATTAGTCTTTTCTATACCAAATCGTGAGTTTCCTTTAAAGAACATTTTAAAGCCTTGATGTTTATTTTTCTGTCAATTAAGACAAGGTCATCGTGGTTGAACCATCTAGTTCACCTAGTTCCTCTTCCTCTCCCTTGTCTGAAAGATTGTCTGAGGAGTCATTTCTTGAGCTACGAGAGTCACTCGAGGACCAAGGTGTTCAAATCAGAATTGTTTTGAGCATTCAACCTTTTTCATCTCATCCTCCACCTACTTTCGATACTGGGTCATCTATTGATTTTGGCCTAGAATCTCCAGACAATCCTGTTCAAACTCCTGAGAATTCACTGACCACCAATGGTCAGCTTGGACTGGTTATCTATCCTCTGAACCCTTTGTTTGACCTTGTTGTGATATCACCGCAGCATCGTTAAAGTCCGTACGACCAGTCGAGTGTTCCTTTGGAACTATCCTCTAGTACTTCTTTGGCCATTCGTCATCATTTGTTCCTAGATATGGAACCTGAAGGCGATGCCCCAATCACCTCTACAAAGGAGTTAGAAGTTTCTACTCCACACACTGTCAAGGAGGAAGAACATCCTTTTCCTCCTAAGGGTTTTCCCTATACGGGGGGTATTCCCTCCAGTTTTTCACCTAATTATGTGTCTTTGGAATAGTAGGTTTCAGGTACACCTAGTGCCTCATCACTTTACCATAACCTTGTTTGGGCGTCAGGTGCCATCCCAACTTTAGGTCCGTTCATTGCAAACGCAACCTCCCAATAGCCTGTTACCTCAGTCTTGGTGCAAGCTACCATTCTGAACACCCTTCTATCATCAGTCCCAGTCACTTGTTTGGCCTAACTGACGGTTTCTAGGAATGTCTCTGTCAGTTCCTCCATCCCTCTAGTCAATGGCCAAGTTGTGCCACCACCTGGGGGGAAAAACCTGAATGTTTTTATGGTGTCAGGAGCCACCATTATGAGTGGCTCACAAGCTCACATGCTTGGTATGAACCAGCCTTCTTCTGACGTTACTCACAACCCTACTAATCCTACTAGATCAAGTAATGTCCAGTACCAACAGGTTCGGAATCTCGTTGGTTCGTCTGGGTTGAGAAATGCCTAGTATCAGCAACCCTATGAAGCTCAAGTCCAATACCAAACTCCTTACGTTCCATAAGGTTCTCAAGGAATGGTTAATCAACCTTACACCCTTCAGTATGGGCAGTACATTCAGCCTAGCTCATCCACTTTCTAGTGTGGCTATGGCCAGATTCAGTTTGGAAATTTTCCAGTAATTGTTCATGTACCCTTGCAATAGTAAGGACAACCTCTACAAAAACAAGGACAACCTTTGTTACCGCAAGGGCAACCTTTGTTGCAGCAAGGGCTATTCGTGCAACAACAAGGGAAAATGATTCCGCAACAAGGTCACCTGCAACAACCGCAAGGTCAACCCTTGCAACAGTTGCAACAAACCATGTAGTAGCAGATGCAATATGCTCTACACACTTCCCAGCCCATGTCCTCACAAGGCCAACCTCTACAACTCCAGGGAAAAATTCTGTAGCCGCAAGGTCAACCCTTGCAACATCAAAACCAACCAGGGTAGGAGCAACCCTTGTATACCTATCAGGGGGGTCAACCCTTGCAAGTGCAAGGCAAGGATCAAGTCCTGCAACAGTAGGCCCAAAATCCTAATGTCCTAAGTCAACAGGTTTAGAATCCTTCTGGCCAAGGGAAATAGGTACAAAACCCTAATGCCCTAGGTCAATAGGTTCAAAATACTTTTGGTCAATGGAAGCAGGTACAAAACCTCTATATCCAAGGGAAGTAAGTCTATCAACCTTATTCCCATGGAAATCAAGTCCAAAATCCTCTTGTTTAGGGACAACAGGTTCACCTCCTGTATGTTCAAGGACAATAGGTCCAATATCCATATGTCCAAGGTCAACAAGCTCAACAACATTTTAACCCAGACGTTGCATATCAGCAACCTATGGCCAGACAGTTCCAAGGTATCCAAGGTCAAAATCATCCCTATGGTCAACGAAACCTGCAATGGGGGCAACATCAGATGCCATATGGCCAAAACCCCCCACTGTGGGGCCAAAATCCTCACCAGTAGGGATGGGCTCCTCTATTCAGACCCACTTACCAACCTTTTATGCCTTTTAATACTCAATTTCCATTCTTGGCCACACTCGCGTTGCCAAATGTATCTCGCCTTACTAATGTTCCAATCCTTCATTCACCATACTGGCCTCTGGTGCAATCCAAGATACCAAGTAATTGTCCAAAGTTCGATGGGAAAGAAAAAGAAGATCCTCAAGCCCATGTGATGACATATCACCTCTGGTGCTCTTCGAATTCTTACATTGATGATTCTATTCATCTCTGTATTTTCCAATGAACCCTCACAGGCACTGCAGCCAAGTGGTACATTGAGCTTCCTCAAAGTACTTACCATGACTTTAACTCTTTAGCCATGGCTTTCCTCACACATTTTCAGATGTCGGTTCGCTATGAAACTGGCACCTATTTTCTCACATTGCTTAAGCAAGTTACTACGACACACATCTCTGATCACATCAATGAATGGAGACATAGACGTTGCCTCAAAAAATTTGAGATTGTTGATCTGTTTCTCACTAAATGGTTCACTAAATCATTTGTGGCCCCAATTGCTCACGATATAGCTATGGGTCGATCCGTTATTGAAGAGCAAGTCATTGCTCATGCCCAGTACTTAGATCTAGTTTACTCTCACTCTGGCACTTTGTATGAGTTATTATCGATGCTCTGCGACCATCATCTGATCCCACGGCATCAAAGTCACAAGTTGTACCTCTTGTTGATTGAGTTATTGGTTCAGTATCCCAGACCCCTGCTAAATCTTCTTCCAAACAGAAGTCGGTCTCGAATGCTGCTCCTAATATTTCTTCCCAGAATCCACTTGGCCCTGGTAAAGCCTTCGAGGTCCACATTATCCAGTCTATCGCAGTGGACAAATCCTTGAAAGGTAAGAAGAAAGGCAAAGGTAAGGGTAAAGCCGATGCCCCAAAATAGGGTCCTCCCAAATCATCTGTTGGTGAATCTTCATAATGGAAACCTAAGTATTCTTGCCTCATTTGTGAGGAAGATCACTACACTAAGGATTGTCCCCGATGATCGAAAGTTATTCGTTTTCTCAAAGGGACCCCCATTTTCCCCAAAGAGCCATTTCCATCTCAACAAACCCAAATGGTAGACCAACCCCAATCATATGCTTCCTTAGGATCTCAAGTGTTCATGATGAGTACGCCTATTAATATGGCTACTAGATCGAAAGATTACCAAATTCCTGTTTCGACAGTTGGGAAAGAGAAAGAAGCCACCCCTTCTTCTTCTGCCCCGAGTTCTGGCCCTCTTCATATTGAGTGCCCTAACCCCGATTCCGCTATATGTCCACCCTCTCGAGGTGTGCTACGGAAATCCTTGTACAATCCTAATGCTCGAGCCATTTAGCACTATATTATTGTTGAGCATCTGGCTCAGGCACCATCAACTATGTTGGCTCTCGAGGTGCTCCAAAGGTGCCCATTACAGCAGAAATATTTTTTGTTAGCTATCGGGGGCATCGATCCCATCGATTCCAATTTGATATATTTCGATCTAGAGAACGATGATCCATGTCTCCTATATCAGATTTCCTTTCTTATTTAAGTAATCATCAATGATAAGACCATCCAATGGATTGTCATCGATGAAGGTGCTTCCACCTACATCATGTCAACCGCATGCTGGAAGGCTATTGGTTCTCCTTCTTTGAACCAAACTCCGACACTTTGGAAGCTTTTGATGGGTGTGATTCACGACCCTTCAATGTCTTACTAACCTTGCCATTACGTTGGAAGGCAAGACAGTGTAAGTCGAGGTAGAAATTGTTGACGTCAATCTTAATTACAATCTTCTACTCGATCGGAGTTGGACCCATGCTATGCATGTTGTAGCCTCCTCCCTATTTCGCGTGATTCATTTTCCCTGTCAAGGGAAGATCATCACTATCGACCAACTGTCTTTATTTGCCTCTTCCTCTTCAGTTGGAAATGTTCCATACGTCAAGCACAATGGTGCTCCCAATGAAAGTGTGGGGACATGATTTTTTAAAGATTTTTCCTTAATGGGAATTTTTCTGCTCCCACCTCCTCATGTTTCCTCTGTTAACACGGTCTTGGTTAAATCTTATCCTTGGGTCATACCTTCACCAGATTTTGTTGATACATGGGGTGAGGTTATGCTACTTAGTCCCGCCAAAGTCCATTACTTGGAAATTGTTTCGAATTCAAGTTTCACAAACTTTGATTCTTATTTTTTGAATATATCTCTTGATACATACTCTCAATCCCCGTGGCTTGGTGCTTTGGAATCACTTGATCCCTTAGCTGAGACATTCCTTGCCGATGAAGGTATCATGGAAGTCATGTCTCTCGAGGAACCACCTTGGACCGATACTCATCATCACTCCTCGTTCCTGCCTCGTCTGACGGCCATCTCTACCGCTTTCAAAGAGTCCTCTTCTCTGTTTCCTTCCCTCTCGCTTCTGCCACCGATCATGACTCATGAAGTATGGTCGGAATGAAATTTGGGTAAAATTACCCAAACAATGTCGATTGATATTTCTATCAAACCTGGTATCATTGAACATGTTCATATCGGGGTATCTTGTTCTCTGGATGAGATCAAGACTTATACTCGTCTCTTTCAGGAATTCTGTGATGTGTTTGCATCGTGCTACGAAGAAATTCCCGACATTGATCCTAGCATTTTTGTGCACAAAATATTGTCTTATCGGCATGCAAAGTCTGTTCGCCAACGGCTCCACCCAATGCACCCTTGGAAATCCCATCCCTCTCACAGATTAGGTGTCCAATATTGTCCCGATAACAAAGGCACGATCCTCATTTACGTTGATTGTCAAGATATAAATCGTGCTTGTCATAAAGATAACTATCCTACTCCCTTCATTGATCAAAACATTGATGAATGTGCCGGGAGTGAGATCGTTTCCTTTATGGATGGTTTTTCTGGTTTCAACCAGATCAACATTGCACCAGTAGATCAAGAAAAGATGGCTTTTATCTATCTATGGGGAACATTCGCATACAAAAATCTCCCTTTCGTCCTCAAAAATACTAGAGCTACATTTCAGTGGGCAATGTCCTATGCATTTCATGATATTCACAACATTGTCCAACCTTACCTGGATAACCTTCCAGCTCATTCTCGTAAGTTCCAAGATCACCCGAACCATCTTCGACAGATTTTTCTGCGTTGTAGACACTATAACATTCGGTTAAACAAGCATAAATTTTTTTTTTCTGCGTAGAATCCACACGACTCCTCATCTTCATCATTTCCATGGATGGTATTCACCTTGATCTGCTGAAAGTTGAGGCCATTGTAAATTTACCCCTTCCATCTTCATTGCACCTGTTATCATAAAATCAATACTAAGGGCTGCTACTTAATAAGATCTCATGAAACTGTTTCAGACTAGGCTTTAGACTAAGGTTTAGCCTCCTTAGTCAGAGAGGGCTCTCTCACAGATTTTTGATATGCATTAAGGGCAAGAAAAGATGGCTAACTCTTTAAACAGTATATGAAATTTAAGCTGGTTGGAACAACAAAATTAGGCTTCTCCCATTGGGCTCATGGAGTCATACACTTCTACAGTAAATTATTAGCTACTCAATCATGGAAGCCAAGGCATATAATGTCTAAATGTTCAAAACATTTACCAAGAAGAACCTCAACTCAAAAAACATACACAGAAAGTCTGAACACTAGGTGAATTCAGAGTGATTGCATGTTTAGTGAACTGTAAAACAAGAAGAAAAAAGACCAAATCACATATACTTTGAGCATTTGAAACACAGGATGAATCTTGGGAAGAAAAAGTATCCTTTCTATT
>APFE030550123.1:987-12948 GCA_000404065.3 Pinus taeda | reverse complement strand
TGAGGGGAGCTCGAAAACCTATCATTAATTGCCTTATCTTATATCTAAACTAACTTATTAAATACAAAGGTATTGTGCTTTAAATACAAAGAGTCCTATTTCTATTGAAACTCTAATTCTATCTCCTCGTGTGCCTGATGCTTTCTTGAACTTTGACACCTGTACCATTTCTGTAGTGGCCAAAATACATTGGAGAGACATTCACTGAACGAGCTGCCTTGGATTCTAACTGTGCAGATGACTCATTATTTGATGAAGATGTGTGCCCTGTTTTCACGGTCCCTGCCTTCCATCAGTCTTTATTTCCAAAAGAACATGCTTCAAGCTGTTTAATTCCTTTAATAACCACACATAACACCATATGCCTTATGATCTGGATGCGTTGTGAACTGAACAGATGTTCAACTCAAAATTTCGGTAACCCTACCAGAACCCTAATATTTTGGTCATAAAGTAGCTTTAGGAAGACTTTAGCAAAAAACCAAAATGTTTCACCTTTTTGTTCCAATACTTACACCTGTCATTCTTTGAATGCTTGGATAGCCTTGTATGGTCTCTTTCCTGCCCTCGAGGCATTCCCTTTTAAAATTTGTTGACCTCAGCATCAGTTTCATTGTTTTTTACAAAACAGTCATCTACAGCAGTTTCGTAGCGCGCTACGAAACTGCTGTTCCTTTTCAAAATTACAGTCTTCAATAAATTTATCAATTACTTTGTGACTGCTACAGCTTCGCTTTTGGCTTCAAAATTCCTAATTTGTCTTCCTTTTATATGCTGTGCTTACATGCCTCAAAATCAATGAACTTAAGAAAAATGAAACAAAATTTTGGGGTAGCATCTGACCTTAAAAATTTGCAATTTTTATTTGGTAGCTAACTTGCCTAACTGAGCTTTTAGTTTTGCAAGCTCTTTTTCCATGGCTGCAATTTCTGATACAGTTTTCTCCAAATTAGTCATTTCTTCCTCAGCTGCCTCCCATTGTTCCTTTGAAGATGAGGTTTTGGTTTCTTTGACAATGGGAACCTTTTTATCCATATCTTTCTTTTTGACTTCCTTTGTTTTTTCTGCTTTAGGTAGCTGCTTTTCCATTTCTTTGGCCTGTCCTCTTGTGTATGGTTTTCTTTTGATTTCCTCTGCCTTCTCTGCTTTAGGCAGTTTTCTAATTTCTTTTGTTGCAGGTACCTTCACAGCTTTCTCATCCTTGTGCAATTTCTCAGCTACTTTGATTTGCCTCCTGGTGACTGGCCTTCGTGGTTTGACCATAAATTCCTTACCAGATTCTTCAAACCTTAACCTTTTTTAGGCTTTTGATTTTTTGGTGCTATCAGGTGATGACTAGGTTAGGTCAATAGGCATTGACTCAACCTGCACTGATTTAGCTTGCTCAAAATCAATTGCCTCAAGCAAATAATTTAGACTAGCCTTTGACATAGGGCTTTCTTCCACCGCTATTGATTTGCCTTTTTCTCTGCTTAGCTCACTTCTGGTTCTGATTCTTGACACTTGTTCAACTCCACTTGGCCCTGGTGCATCTTTCTGGTGCTTGATTTTCTCCTTTGATGACTTAGGTGTCTCCTTTGCTGATGATTTAGGTGTCTCCTTTGTAACCACAGACTTCTCTGATTTCCTCGACTTGGTTTTGGGCTTCTTTTGGTCTTTCACCTCTTTTCTGAGCTCAGCTAGGGTAGGTTCTTTAATTCTTCCTTATTTTTCCCTATCCGGCAATGGAGTGAGGCCTGTCTTGCTTTGAAAGCCGGCCATAAAAATGAAAGAATCCCAATCTCTACCAATTTTTTGCAAACCATCTAACACCAACAACTTTACTAAGCCATGGTGAAACAGGGATGTTTCACAATCATCTTTCTTTAACTGGATTTTGTCACACATTTTACTAAGGCTTCTGAACAAGTAGAAAGGGATGTCTATTGATGCTTTACCTGTGAAATGCAACAAGAGTTTGAAATGATAGGAATAGACTTTGGTGTACCTCCCCTCGCATGTTAGGTATTTCTGGATGCATGTAAGGAGCAGAGCATAATGTTCTTTTACGTAACTCCTTGGCACAGCTTTGGTGAGGTCCTCATTTACATACTGTTCTTTCAAAAATTCTTACAGGGAGTCATGTCAAACTTAAAATTTTTGAACCACTCTTGTCCTCCTCTCGGAATTTCAGTGACAATAGAAATGGCTTGTGGAGACACAGGAAATTCTAGCAGTGACACCTTAGAATTCAAGCCAGTAAAATTCAATGCAAAAGCTTTCGTTACCTCTGTATGTCCTCCCTTCAACTTTTCGCAAAACCTCCAGCAAACAGCATTTTTAAAGGCTCGTGCTACACCTTCATCTCTGAGTGTAAGATCAAGCCCCTCTGGCTCTGTTCTTAGGCATCTTCCGGATCGATGTACTCTTTTCTCCATCTTGCTATGAATATCTTCACTCAGAGAACTAACAGCAGCTACAATTCAAAAACAACTTCGGCTTTGGAGTGCAGGCTCGCTTGCAATGATCCCTTTAAATGAAAACTCGAGCTTCTTTTTGTTTTTTCAAAAAAAATCTCATCATACAACAAGCATGTTAACGCACCATGAATAAACATTATGACACAAACATACCTCATAAAATCTCTTAAAATGATTTTCATGTGTGTGATCCTAAACCTGATGGCGGAATGATAACCTATCATGACCTGGAGAAGACATCAACTGACAAAATGTGGACAGACCTAATGACTCATCTCCCCAGACTTGACATTTCAAGAAAATGTGCTGCAAAAACCCCGAATCCCCGATTTCGTAGCACAGACAATTATGAATTGACAAAACGCGCTACGAAATGGCTGGTAAATGATATGCTGCGAAAAGGTGGAAAAATGATTGCGCAGCTAAATTGGCCAATCAGATTGCGCTGCGAAACTGCGCAAAATACAAATGACGCAAACAAGACAAGACATGCCTTAAACAATAATGATGGAGGGTATCTAACGGTTTTTCACAAGGACTCACATCAATACCTTTTGAAATTCTAATTTCAAAGTGACACACATAGAAACCTATTGACTTAAACAAAAATTTTTCTATGAAACTTTGGACATATGTGGACTGTGGTTCTAAGTGATAACAACACCAACTCCAGAGCCTGCAAGGAAAGGCAAATTTTCTCTGTCATTTTATACCCAATTATGTTGGGCTAGCTACAGGATTTACCCAGTTGCTAAAAAAAGGAACGCCCTTTGTATGGGATGAGGTGGCCCAAAAATATTTTGACAATCTCAAGTGCATCCTCATAAATTCCCCACTATTGCATCCTCTGGATTATTATCGAGATTACTTCCTTTACTTAGTTGAAGCCCCTAGCACCATTGCTATGGTCTTGGTCCAAGATGACGATGAAGGCAACGAACATCTTATCTACTACCTTAGTCATAATATCTTCGACATTGAAATGCATTATGCTCATGTGAAGAAGTTGGCTTTGGCTGTCGTCCAAGCTGTTCAACGCTTTCAGCACTATATTCACTTACGCATGACTATAGTGATTTCTAAATGCAACCCCATGACCTACATCCTGACTTGTCAGTTGCTGGGGGACAAGTATTCTAAATGGATCGTGATCGTGCAAGAATGTGATTTGGTATCTACTATTGCTAAATCTAAGAAGTCACTCGTTTTCGCCAATTTGATTTGTTCCCTTCCTTCTAAGTCCCTCCCTACTAGTGCAGATGAACAACTTCCAAATGAGACTCTCTTCCTTATTAGCACCCTTGATCTGTGGTACGGTGATATCATTGTGTATCTCTAGACGTCCATGTTCTAGTCTTCATTGACTAAGGATGGTCGTCGAAGGATTCGGCATCACTCCCAACCCTAACGTATTATTGGCGATACTTTATACCATGTCGGTGTCGATTCAGTTCTTCCCTGATGCCTTACAATCAAGGAAGCTGAAAGAGTTCTCAATGATTGCCACTCTGGGACATGTGGTGGTCATATGTCTAGTTACACTACCACTCAAAAAATACTTCGTGTTGGTTATTTCTAGTAGTCCATTTTTAAGGACTACATCCTTGTTGCTTGCAAGTGCCATGAATGCCAAATTTACCAATACAAGATGCGTGCCCCACCCGCTCAACTATACCCCATCATTACCATCGGTCCTTTTGCCAAATTCGGCATCAATTATATGACATGTAAACCTCGTTCTGCCAGGGGGCATGGCTATATTATCATCGCTGTGGATTATTTCACCAAATGGGCTGAAGCGATGCCTACATACTCTGTACATGGTAAGACGACAACTCAATTCCTTTTCTACCATGTTATTTCTAGTTTTGGTGTACCTCAAGCCATTATCACAGACCGTTGCTCCCACTTCAAAGATTACATGATGGTTGAGCTGGCATCAGCATTGGGCTTGTGCCATGATGGCTCGACCCCATGTTACCCTCAAGGAAATGGCCAAGTTGAAGTCATGAACAAGGTTTTGGTTACAATGCTTCAGCATACTATTGGGATGCACAAGTCAAATTTGCATCTCATGCTCTTTTTAGCTCTGTGGGCTTACTGAACCTCAACCAAAGACGCAACTAGTTTCACACCATTCTAGCTAGTCTACGATCTGGAAGCAAAATTGTCGATCGAATGCGAGATTCCTTCACTCAAGTTAGTTGTTGAACTCTTCCCTGAAATATCACCTTAGGAGGAATGCCTCTTATATTTAGAACGACTAGATGAGACTCGTTGTCTTGTTTCCTTGGTCATCGAAGCACAAAAGAAATGGGTCAAGTCCCATTTCAATCAGTCAGTCTCCCCTCGCGCATTCTTTGAGGGTGATTTGGTCTTACTATATGACCAAGCTAATGATAAGCTGGGGGCAGGAAAGTTCGAACCCATGTGGCATGGGCCCTACATTGTGAAATGTGTTTTGCAGAAAGGGACCTATGAGTTTATTGATTATGAAGGAAATCCTCTAGATAAGCCCCGAAATGAGATTTGCCTCAAGAAGTACTATGCTTAGGTCATATTGCATGGTTACTTGTGTACATTAGTGTGTCATTCATTTTTATGCAGTGTGGTTTGGTGTGTTAGTTTTCAAACAACTTTCCTTTTTACTATGTTTTCCTTGCTTTGCAGATGTTTGTGACTCCTCACATCGGTTTCGTTGATGGTGCTTATCATAGTACCCCCAACCTATCATCCACTACATGGGCTATTTATGACCCTAACGGTGAGTTTATTGACCTTCAAGGTATCTGTTTAGGTCTTACAACTAAAAACATTTCTGAGTACGGTGCGGTCATTGAACTATTGTCGAAGCCATTGCTCTTGACATTCGAGAATTGTTTGTCAACCTAGATTCACAGCTTGTCATCCTTCATATCAACGAGAAATATTCTATTAGAAACCCTCAGATATTAAGAATGTATATTTGTATTCGTCTATTGCAAAGACATTTTATTATATTACATATCATTATATTCCTAGACGCATGAATACATTGACAGATGCATTAGCAAATTATGTGTTGGATAGACATTTACGAAACATGTGAAAAGATAAAACAAACCATTTGTACCATAGTAAGCAAGAGAATACAACATGTATATATATATGGTGATAATGTTTGATACATTCAAAACCCAAAAAATAATACGTGTGTCCAAAATAACATCGGTGGCTCACAAGCCTCATATATTCGTGGCACTTAGGTCTCAAAAAAATGTAAGTGTTGGACCCAAGAACTAATCAGCATGGTCATCGTGGTAGCATGATACAAGTTGTGCAACATGATTGAGAAATCGGTGAATCCGATCTGAGACTCCAACCATGTGTCTTTGGTACTAGCAAGGAATGTCTCCTACCCGCGCGTACTACAAGATAACATGAGTCAACCCCTCAAGGTTCCTCATGATCTCCTCCTTGTTGTCACTCCCCTCTTGATAAGGAGTGACAACATCAATCAAGCGGGGGACGTGCCTGGCTATTGGGAACATCCCAGCAGGCCGCTCTGGTCCAACGTCTACATTAACAAGCGAAATTTTATAAGAACATATATACCAAAAAGAATTAAAAAATCTCAAAATTAAAAAAATCTAGTTTTTACCTTCATCGTCAAAATCCTCTCCATCTGGTAACATCATGTCCAGATCTCCACAGAACTCGGTGCCACTCTATGGCCAGTCCTCCATGACGATCTTCTGTCATCATAGCCATGAAAGGAATGCAGGCTTGTACAACATGTGCTAACCCCCAGTGATCCTAGGAATCAAACGACTCCATCGGGAAATCCATGAGTTGCGTGGCATGGGAGGATCTACCTCAATCAACTCGTACTGGAATAGTGGCACGTGTTCCAAGAAAATTTCATGAGCACAGATCCAAAGAAAAATTTCTTCAGGTTTCCTGCCTTAGCTTTGATCAGCGGGCGCTTAATGTTGATATCCATGGCCTCATCCCAGTAGAAGATTATAGGTGTTGTGCATTCGATAGCGTACAGGAACTTCAACTTGTTGGTCTCATGCACTACCTGGGACCTTGCCACTCTGTTGATGGTCAGCAAGAGCACTCTTAGTGTTAGATCCTGGATAGTGGAAATCTCAATCTTCCCACTATTGGATTTCAGGGCCTCAGGGCAGTGTTTAGCAAGCAATGAGGATATTCTTGCCCCAATCAGTCGTGACCCATACAAGTTGACAAGTTCCCCTCTTCGGGACAAACTAGTGATGAAGTATATGTCTAAAGTTTCCAACACTAGTTCCTGGTCACCAATGACAAATATTTCCAAATTTATGTCCCAAAGACTAATCAAGTACCGAAGCAACTCAAGTTGGGCCCACATCCATGGCATGAGAAAGAATTTGAGGATCCCAGAAGCCCTAAAAGCTTCCAGGCAATTGGGATCATTCAATGCCTAGGTCTCCACATCCTCATGTTCTCGTTCTTTCTAGTCCACAATTTTCAGCGATTATTTCCTGCAAAAGGCATTAATTTGAGTCAACAATCATGCTTGGCCCATAAAATTCAAGTTTTAAAAGTGATTTTGTGAGGAAATAGGGTTCTTCCCTATTCACGGCGTCGGCACGCCTATTTTAAAACAGTTGCCTCGATGGCGCAATAGGTCGTGTTAATTACCCTCGGTTGGTGCAATTCCATGCCCAGAAGTCGCGCCGACTGATTAATAAACCTCCCTCAAAAAACCTAAAAATGGTTAAAAACAGGAATAAAAGACATGAAAATGGAGCTCAGGGCTTTAGCTCTTACCTGTAACTGGCGGCTTGGGAATGTTGGAAATAATACTGAGAGGGGGGGTGAATCAGTATTATCAGATCAATAAAACTTTTTCAATTTCTTACTCAGATTCATATACGCTACTTCAGCTAAGGATATCCGCATGTATACGCGACTGTGTCTAAAGAAACTAGCGTATATCCAGATTATTTATAAGTCAGATAATCCATTACATGTTGATCTTTAGATAATGCATCAGAACTTCATTGACCATATGAACAGTAAACAGAAGCAATAAATAGAGCAAATCATCACACACAAGAAGCGCACATGAACACCATGATATAAGGTGGAAACCCAATGTGGGTGAAAACCACCTGCTGCAATTTGTTTCTATCTTCCTTTAATAAGAAACTTCTTTTACAATGTACTGGTGCAGTCCTTTACCACTACGCAGGCTGAAACCTACAGAGGGCTACAACCCTCTCTCGTTCTCCAGCTTCTCCTGGAAGGGAGCTACAACTCCCACAGTTCTTGTACTAGCCAAGATACTAGTACGTAGGTGCCGACATACAATCTTCTCTCCTCCAGGTACCACGTTTCATCAATTTTCAGACTGGATACACAGAAGCACAACTCTAAATCTGAAGGCCACGTTTCATTAAATTTTCATACTGGACCCATCAATATCATTGAAGCTCACAAACACTTAGCAACATCAATACCCAATACTGAAACCCTGTCAATAAAAATAGTCACCAGAACGCAGAGCAGAACCCTGAACTCTGTAACACTATTCAGAACCAACTGTATCATCAAAATCATGCATTAAAGTGCATACACTACTTGGACAAACCGAACCCGCGTACATACGCGCTTTTACCAAAGCCAACCCGCGTATAGATCTATAAATATTCAATCATGACTTGTAGCGATTTCAAACTTAAGTTATACCCGGTTCAGAACATTACTTGTGTCAGTATACAGATCTAGAATAAACATAATCAATCATATAGAGATAGTTCATTTCAAACCATTTGATCCCGATCTAGCCTTAGATCTTGTTCTCCATCAACTTTTGAGATCCCTCCTTAGCTTAGATCAAGTAACCCATCACCTGCATACTGGATCTCATCCTTCATCAAATATTCAAGTCTTTCTCAATACCCTTCCCTAATGATCTTCTTCTCCTTTTATAGTCTTAGTCCTTTTACAATACCATGGTCCAAAACCATAACAAACCAATACCATCAACTCAATACTAGGGATCAACACGTATGTCGAGATGCCATGGTCCAAAAACCATAGGTTCAAATTCCAAGGACTAACCGCCATGGACCAAAGGTAAGTTTTCCAACATATACGCACTTTTCCTTGCATGGAAGTGCGTGCATATGTATACGCGACTTCTGATCAACAATCCCGCGTGTATACACATTTTTGAATATAGAGAACTTGCGAGTATAACTTGCGTGTATACCCTACTTGGTATATAGCGAACCTGCGTATATACGCGACTTGGTACATAGTGAACCTGCGTATAACCTGCCTCTGTACGCGACTTGGTATATAGTGAACCTGCGTGTATACTCAGCTTTCTTCATTCTTTGTAATCTGGTCATCAATTCTTTGGTACTGATCTGCTACACTATAATCTGTCATCTTGCAATCAAGGACAACACTTGTATCATAATGCCAACAATCTCCCCCTTTGGACTTGATGGCAAGGCTAACTTGTCACTCTTAGATCTATTATTTGATTCCTTTTAGTTGTCCTGCATCTCATGCATTCAGTCGCATCTGATATCTCTTCTGTAGATTCATCTAAGTATATGTAAGTGAGATGATCTTCTATGAGAGGGTTTCCATCAAGTACAACACATGCATCATAATGCCAACAATATCCCCCTTTGGACTTGATGGCAACAACACCAAATCACTCTCCCCCTTTGACATCAAGGGCAAAGGGTGAACCAAGATATTCTCTTTTCAAGTTAAGCATTCTGTTGTTCGTACTCCCCCTGAGTACCTGCTGAAATATCTGAATGAGCTCCCCCTTTTTATATGCCAAGGTGTACCAATCAGTCCATGCTCCCCTTGAATACATGCTTTGCTGAAGAGTGTTGTTCATGCTCCCCCTTACTGTAAGCAAGGTCTGCAAAAGGTGTTCTATAAGAAGAACATGACTCTATACATCATACAAGACCTTCCTAGTACCAAATACTCATACATACATCCATCTCCCATCCAAGTGGGACTTGACTCATCTACCCAACCAAGTGGGGATACATCAAAAGTTTACACATGATAAAGAAAGAACATTACATCATCCATCCCAGGCATAGTGGGGAAACCAACATAGGCCGTTACATGACCTTGACACCATAAAATAGATACTACAAAAGAGATACATGACATAGAGACGAAGTATCTAGAGGAAGACTTATGAAAGTCACCAATAACTGATAGCAGCAACATGTGTCAAACACTTTTCAGATCAGCAACCATGATCTCCTTCTGTTCTCCTTCTGCACATGTTCTAACCAAAATAGCTTGTGTACACGAACCAAGAGCTTCTAAGGTAATGCCAACAATGCATTATTAGAAGTTAATCTGCTCCCCCTGAACCTGTGCCAGATGGTTTCTGTCAGACCCATATCAGACTCTTCTCACCCAAAGTCTGGTCCATTGATTTTATGCAAACCAACATATACGCAAATGCATCCATAGAAACTTGTGTATATATGCGGATATACCTCATAAAACTCATGTACAACCTCTTTTATATATCAGCAACCAAGGTATGCCTGCATCATCATAAGTCATTCACATGATATCAAATGTGAAAAACACCATAGTCATCATCTGCATGACCATCCATATTACACGGAACTATCCCTCATCTGATAACCATCAATATGTGAGAATCAACCTATGATCATATATCAATCTCATGTCTCCAACAATGCAACTTTGAGTAATCATGCATGTATCCAGCACTATGTATCTTGAGCACAAGATCACTTGTTAAGGCTTCTTTATATCATCAACATCAACAATCCTCATCCACATGATCACCAAGTAGCATAGGAATCCTGCATCATAACTGTATTATATGATTTTCATGCATATGATAACAACAGCATATGAGAGACTTCATCATCAAGTGATGACATTGTGTATTCAAGCTTTGTACTTCTCCTTATCATGTAAGCATTATATATGCACCATCAATCCACAAATATGATCTGAACATCAACTATGTAACCCCAAGAATCATATGAGATTTTATCATGGACAACTCATAACCACATCATAGCAAGATACATTATTTAGCCATATCATCAAGGACTGTTAACCATAATGCCAACAATGATTTGTTAAAGGAATGTGCTCCCCCTCAATAAGTGCCATCTGTTTACTGTTAGATCTAACCATGCATATATCAGCAACAAGCATCAAGACATCATCATCATCAAGTTAGGATCAAAATACTTCTAAACATATTACAAGTATCAAGACATTTCCACACATCCTCAGCAGACTGTAACTATTAACCAATAGAGCAAATAATGGACTGAAACATATCAGACACGTTTTTTGAGCCTGACCCCACTGCTTTTCCTCAAACTGACATATACGCGACTTTGCAGTGTATAACTCGCATATATACGCAACTTTCATTTACGAAACTTGCGTATGAGATTTAGGGCACTGAAGATTAACACTTTCAGCTCCCCCTGAGTCTGTTATGACTGTGCTGTGCTGAGAATCCTGTGTTGTGCCACATCTTTCTGACTGAACTTCCTTCTTCTTCCATACCTTCAAGCATGTTGATGATTTGTTCTTATCATGAACTTTGTTCCTGCAATCTTTTGCTCTATCTCTAAACTTGTTACATGCATAGCATCTTACATGTTTCATATTCCTTCTGTAGCAATCAGCAGCTTTGTGACCATACATATTGCAAGCAAAACAATATCCGTTAAAGTACCTTGAATGTGATGATCTTTGAGCATGATGGTCTCGATCCCTTATTCTTCTGCATCTAGCTGCAACATGTCCAAGATTATGACATACATAACATTCAACATTCTTCATAGGAGGAGTAAAAGATTTTCTATGAGGAATTTCTTTCCTTGATTGCTGATGGATTTGACTTCTCATTTCCTTGTTGATAATTTTAGATTTTTCTTGAGAGTTCCTTGCTTCACCTTGTGAGCTAGATTCACCTTCAGCCGATTCACAAAAAGCAAGTCTAGTCTTGATAGCAGGAGACCTTTGACTACTAAGGATATCATCCAAGACTTTAGTACTATCATGAAATCGTAATAGTTTATCCTTTTCTTCTAATTTACCTTTCAAGATCTTTATCTCAACTTGATGTTGCTCTTCCTTTTCAAGACATTGCTTCTTCAAAATTTCTTCTGACTTTCTTCCTTGTTCCACTTGTTGCCTTAGATTGAGTATCTCCTTTTCTTGTTCTTCATTTACATTCTGCAGCATTTGACAAGCTCTGGAGGCACATTCCAGCTGTGATTCCTATTTTTCAATAGTTTGGAGTAGATCTTTATTCTTCCTTTTGGCTTCTTCAAGTTCTTCTTTTAGTGAGAGGATTGTAGCTTCAAGACTTTCATAATCACTGGATCTATCTCTGAGGTTCTTGATTGTTGTGTTGTTTTCATTGACTTCTTTTCTTAGAGATGTTACTTCATCATGCATCTTTTGAAGTTTGTCC
>APFE030550122.1:4493-35637 GCA_000404065.3 Pinus taeda | reverse complement strand
GTGGATGTTGTAATACTTCAACTCCAAGATAGTAGTGAAGGAGTCCCAAGTCTGTCATCTTAAAACCTACATGTAACTCCTTTTTCACATGTACAATATGATCATCATTATTTCCAGTAATGAACAAATCATATACATACATAACAAGAATCACCAGATTTTGACCCTGTTGATGTACATACAAAGTATCATCAGATTCACTTCGTTGAAAGGAAATTTACAGAAGGTATTCATCCATTTTGGCATACCAAGCTCGTGGAGCTTGTTTTAACCCATATAAAGCCTTAATCATTTTACAGACTTTATGTTCTTGCCCTTCAATTTCAAAACCTGACGGTTGTGTCATATATACATCTTCCTATAAATCTCCATTGAGGAAAGCACTCTTTACATCCATCTGATGCACTTTCCATCCTTTTTGTGCTGCTAATGCGAGTGTTAAGTGGATGGTGTTCCATTTTGATGTAGTAGCAGAAGTCTCCTCATAATCAATGCTTTCCTACTGTGCAAAACCCTTAGCCACAAGTCTAGATTTGTACTTGTCGATTTCTCCATTTTGGTTTTACTTAATTCTATAAACCCATTTGCATCCGATGGGTTTAACATTTTGAGGACAATCAAAAAGTTTCCAAGTGTTGTTGTCTTGAACTGCCTTATATTATTCAATCATAACTTGTTGCCATTCTTTATATTTTATTGCCTCTTTGTACGTGGAGGGTTCAGTAACATCATTTGTGATCAAGGCAAAATTTCCTTCATTCCTGGTGGACCCCCTTGTTCCTATTTTATTTTTCTCATTGGGCCTTACATCTTTCAAAAGTTGAACAACCCATTTTAGCAATTGATGTTCACTTATTTGAGATTCTGAAAAGTCACCATCATTATAAATAGGATTAATGTAAACAGAGGTACGTTGATCAACTGTAGATTCTGGGGGCGGAGAATCATTGTTAGAAGAACTACTGCTACTAGGAGATTTTGATGAACTGCTAGAAGACCCAAACTGTGTTGGTGAATTAGATGGACTCAATGAATCATCTTCAAAGGAAGGAAAATCAATTTCATACCAATTTTGTGAATTTGGTTGGCTTTGAATGTTTCCTTTCCTTTTATCTCCTTTTGTTTCCAATTTTTGAAGAAGATGTTCTATTTCTTCAACACTCTTACTCTTAGTTTCATAAAGAATTACATCTCTGCTGACAACAAATTTCCCATTTGACATAAGCCTATACCCTTTCTTCTCATCCAAATATTCAATCATTGTGCATTTCAAACTTCGTGAGTCAAGCTTAGTTCGTTTTTCTTTTGGAACTAAGGCATAACACGCAGAACCAAAAACTCTAAGGTGTTTAACTTTAGGTGTGAAACCAAACCATGCTTCATAAGGCGCGATTCCATCCAAAGAAGCAGTGGGAGACCTGTTCCTTAAGTAAAAAATTGTATGCTTCATCCCAATAAATAGGACTTAACTTTTTAAAAGTTAACATAGATCTCGCCATTCCTAACAAAGTGCGATTCATTCTTTTTACTACTCCATTTTGTTGTGGAGTGTAGACATTTGTAAGATATCGTTTGATACCATTGTCTCTGTAATAACTTTGAAATTCATTTGAAGTGAATTCTCCTCCATTGTCAGTTCTAAGAGTGCCAACCTTTTCTTTGACTTCATTTTCAACAAGTTGACGAAAAGTTTTAAACTTTTCAAATGCCTCTGACTTATGCTTCGAGAAGTAAACTGTTGTCATTCTGTTGAAATCATCAATAAAGAGTAAGAAATATTTGCAACTTCCTAGAGAAGCTTGCAAGGGTGCACAAATGTCACTGTGTACTAATTGCAAATGCCTGTTTGCACACCATGAACTTGTTGGGAAAGTTTCTCGATTTTGTTTTCCATAAATGCAAGCTTCACATCTTGCATTTCCTTTTTTGAAGGTAGGAAGTCCCTTAACCATTCCTTTTTTTTGCAGTTGAGAGAGACTGTCAAAGTTTAGATGTCCATATTTCACATACCATAATCTGATAGGTGAAATGTTTGTGTTGGCTACCCCTGCAAATTCAAAATTCCTTGGAATAATTGTTCCTTTCATTCGTAACAGTTTTCCATCTTCATATCCTGTCATCATTGTTTTCATGTTTTGTTTGATTGAATTAATTTTAACTAGGTCATCCTCCAAAACCACCTGATGTCCAGCTTGTCAGATCGAGACTAAAGACAACAAATTATTTTTAAATGTGGGTACATACCATACATTTGAAATCAATCTTTCTCCAATGTCAAGAAGATAAACTTTAACCACACCTTTTCCATAAGGAGTATGTTGTGTATCATCAGCAAGAAAGATTGAACAAAGGTGGCATGGTTGGAAGTTCCAAAAGAAGTCCTGTCGAAAAGTCATGTGTTGAGTTGCTCCTGTATCTAAAATCCATGCATCTTCATAATCACTTTGAAAAAAAGTGGAAACTAATGTTGTTAATTCTAATCTTTGACTTGATGTGAAGAGATATTCCGAACCATCATTATCCTGATCAATGGAAAATTGAGTTGTGTTTTAATGGATCTTTGGAATTTTATGAATGGAAGTTCTACAATCTTCTGTAAAATAGCCCACTTTGTTACATCTTTTGCAAACAATTTGATTTAAGTCTCTGCCTCTTCCTTGATACTGTCCTCTGCCTCTGCTTTGAGTTTGCCCGCTGCCTTGACTTTGACCTCTTCCTTGACTGTTTCCTCTTCCTTGAAAGTTGCCTCTGCTTTGAAAGTTTCCTCTACCTTGACTGTTTCCTCTTCCTTGAAAGTTTCCTTTATTTTGGCTTCTTCCATGACCTTGTCCACTATGTGCTGTTGGATATTGATTGAAATGTCCTCTTCCTCTAGAATTGTCACTTGATGATTTACTTGTGTTGGCCTCTGTGAAGAAGACATCTTCCCCTTGTTTCTTCTTCCCAAAAGTTTTGTTGTGTTGAGCCAAGATCTCACTTAGCTCATAAAACTTTAATTTATCTAACTTTCTGGTCACTTGTAGAGTTTCCAAAAAATGCGTGTAAGAAGAAAGCAATCCAGCAATTAGAATTGTGGTCATGAAACTGTCATCTATTGTTGGAAATTTGGCTTTTACTATTTCTTGCTTAATATTTTTAAGCCTGGAGATATACTGAAGGACATCTCCTCCTTCAATTAGTTCTTGTTGAAGCAACTTAAGTTGTAGATCAACCTTTTTTAATTCAGGTTGTGTATCAAATAGATCTTTGAAAGTACGCAAAGCAGACCATGCATATGAGGCGTTTTCAATATGAATATACATCTCACCATTAATTGAAGGCTTTATAAGAGCTAGTGCCTTGACATTTTTAACTTCCCATTTTGCAAGTGAACTTACATTTGTAGGTTTATTAGGCTTAATGTCTCCATCACATATGACTTGCCACAATTCATTATATATGAGAGTGCTTTCAATGAGACATTTCCATGTCCTGTATGATTTTACCCCCTCAAGCTTATCAGAATCATAGAACAGATTAATTAATTTGGACATTGTAGGTTTGAAGCTTTGCACCAAAAATAATCAAGCACAGGAAAGAAGAGAAACACGTCACACAAAAGATGCCATGCAAAAATGATCTATCGGGGCTTGGCCTTGACCCTCATATAATCGTTGAAGAAGAAAAATGATTGAGCTTTGCACTTGGCTCTAGTCAATTTCTCTTAATAAATTTACAATGAAATATTTCAAAAATTCACTGATTTACAATCCCTTGCAAATTTAACACCTTTTAACTCCAAAAATTACAAATTTCAATCGCACCTAATTTCTCCACTAAAATATAAAATTTCAAAATATAATTACACCTTATCACTCCATCAAAAAAAATCCACTTTATCACTCCATTAACTTTAATTTCTTTTAAACTCCCATTTAAAAGAATTTCATTAAGTCCCTATTTAGAAAAGTGAATTTCAATCTACTTTTTGAAAGGCACTCTTTAAACCATTCATAGAGCACACCTTATTACACCTCTATAAAGTGATTTAATATCTGACATCGTGTCAATGGACAGAGAAGTGTAATTCAACAAAATTCTTGCACCATCTACAGAATCTCTTGCGTATGGCTGTCCATGTGAAAACTGAAACTGGCCATATCTCGGTCTCGTCCGAAAATAAATAAAATGAAGAACGCTTTTATTCTGCTCGAAACTGGCAAACCTTCAAAGAACGCAGAGAATGAAAAGGCAGTGAGAACGCAGGGAATTTTAATAAGGGGAGGAGATCTAATCCGCTCCACCCCTCGCTGAAACACCTATTGCTGCTTGAGTTGGTTACGAGATCTGCTAATAATGGCTTCAACTGGCCTCATATTACTGCACTTTCATATGAAAGTGGCTCTGTGAAACCATTAAATGCTCAAAAAACATAAAATATAACAATTATCGAAGCAAATTAGTCGACTGCACAACGCTAGAAGGAACTCAAAAAATAAAAAAATAAAGAAGTGCTTTCGTCTAAACTTGCTTCCAAATCTTTGTTGTTGCATCAGCCAAGCCATGACTTTCATCGATAACTCTCAGTTGAATCTATCTCAGAAGAAGTTTGATTGTATTCGGATTGACGTACACATGGAAGTAGGTACCGGGTCAGTTAGCAGAGTAGAGAGAAGGTCATATCGATTCCGGTAATGGCTTCGAAGAGAGGGGTTAAGGCTCTCGAGGTTCTGAAGGATATTAATCCATTGTTTAAAAAGCGGCCCAAGCAATTTGGAATTGGGGGAGCTCTGCCACGAAGAAAGGGTTTTGCGCAGATTAACGCTGAAGGTCGTATGCATCCAGAGGCAGTGGAGGGTATTGAAGCAGCGTTTGAAGGGCTGACAGATAAGAGCACGCTGGATTCTCAACCAGATTTAAATATTATGAACCAATATTTACGCCAATTTGGTGAACAATTTGGGAACAATTGCAAGATCTGTAACTTTCAAATCTCAAATCCAGTAAGAAGGAATGAAAAAGGGGTTTGATAAAAGAATAATAATTTCCAAACTGAAAATCTGAAATTAACAATAATAATAATTTTTCTTTTCTTTTTTTTTTTGAGAATTTTTCATACCAACAATTTGATGGAGCTTTCCAAGACCCTGAAGAGCTGAATCTCCTCATCACATTAGCTTCATTATTGCTGCTTCGATATTACAATAATAGCAGAAGTGTCTTGAAACACACAATTTTATTAATCAGAAAAGAAATTGCATAATAACTTTGCAAGAGTTTACACACTCCAACACACTTGCAATCACGAGAATGAACTATATATAAGCTTAATTTCCTAACCTATTCTAGTTATGGACTACTTATTAAATTAACAATTGTCCATTTACAATAAATGCAATTCTAACCAATCTACTAACTCTACTTCTAAATTGAAACCTAAAATACGACATTATTTTAAATATCATATCTTTTACAACAATATTCTATTTTAAATGTCTTCAAAATTTAATTAAATATTCTAAATAAATAAATATTCTATCTTAACTTTGTGAACTATGAATTTTGTATTTTAGATCATCTAACATCCTTTCGTTACATTATTCAGAAAAAGGCTCTCGAGAGGTTTAGTTACAAAGAGATGGATTACAAAGTCAAAGAGAAAATGAATGAATAGACAAGAATTGTCAGAGATGTCATTACTCCGCAAGAAAATCCATAGAAACTCTAAACATCGTGGATCCCTCAAATCACATCTCATATGTTGATTCAGTAGGTCAAAGTACAGTTCGTGGGGGCGCAATAGAATGGCAAGTAAACACGTGGAAAGGGTATAGAGAGTATCCATATAAAAACTCCATAAACTATGTTGATTACAATAATTGAACCCTAGAACAAAAATACCACATGGAAGCTTTGAATTTGAAGTGTAAACATTAATATGTGTAAATGAAATCCATTATAGAATATATAAAAAAAACTACAAGGGCCAACAATACTCTTTTTTTACTAGCAATATATACCCGACAAAATTAGGACAAGAGAAATATGCATTTAAACCCAGTGATAACTTCACAAACTTAGGCAGTAGGATCTATTGGACGATTTAAATCAATATCTAGGCTCACATATTTAGTAGGGTTGTCCATTTTGAAATTATGTAGTTGGAGATTTACAACAATACCACAGAGTGCCTACACTTCATCTTCTAACAGGGAAATTCTATGTCATTGGCTTTTTATGGTATTCAAAGTGTTTCTTTCAGAGGTGCTTTGTGTTAATTTTTCAGATTGTTCTATGTTGTATCAATTACTTTAGCCAAATTCCACACTTCAATTAGAAATATTTCTAATTACAATTAGTCTTTCCATTCATCAATAGTAATTGAAGATAGAACAATAACAATGAAAAATGAGACAATTAACACATTAACAAGAGACACTAGGTTTGGTCAAAGGCCAGGGAAAAACCCCACAAGGGGGAAAACCCCTTGAAATTCTTCTTTTATTAGATTGTCATAAAATGTTCAGTAGAGAGTAAAATGAGGCCAATAAAGTATATAGCAAAATAACCCAATACAAATCTGACACAGATTTCCAAAGTCACTATGGTACAGAGAGAAATCCTTCAATTTTTGGTTGATTGTGGTCAACTTCAGTCAAATGTGAAACTCTAGCTCAAAACGAGAGTTTCTCCCTTCAGATTGACATGCAAGTGACTACAGCCTCACAGTCACTCTCTTGGCCTCTGTAAAAGTGCGACTGTGGTCGATTTAGCCTAGTGACATGTGTGTGACCATAAAACATAAATCCTAATCTGTACAAGCCATAGACCTGAAACTTTGGACCTTGTGTGAGCTTCCTTCATCGAACCTGTGTGAGCCAATCTAGAAAGAGGAGAAGAAGATGCTTGTTTGGTGTACAAATGAGCTCTAGGTCACTTGTATTTATAGGCTTTCATGGATGCCTAATAATGTCCATTTGATGTTGAGGTTGACCTGTCCAAATGTGAATGTGTGAGTACAAAAATTCAAAATCCAACTTCTTCTTGTCCAAATGAGGTGATATTTAGGTCACTTTTGGTCCTCTAGAAAATAAGAACTTAATGCCATCATCATCTCCGTCATATGAGTTGTCAAAGGAGGAATTTGACCATAGTTTCATATTTTAACACTCCCTCTCAACTAGGGAGGATTCCACCTATCAAAATCTGTCCATCGATCAATATGTCATTTTGTCATCATATTTCCCATCTCTGCTCAACTCTATTTGTTGAAACATTCTCAAATCTAAAGAAGAAGAGTCACCGGGGAGCAAAATCTACCACCCTCTGTCCATCGGGCTACTACCTGGAATCTATGTCAATGGGCTACTACCCATAATTTCTGTCAGTGGGCTACTACTCGAAATCTCATGTCAACGGGCTACTACTCGAAATCTCATGTCAGCAGGGCACTACTCGGAATCTCATGGGTGAGCTACTACTACGGTCCCATATCGAACAATAGGTGATGTAGGGGAGCCACTACTCAACCCATCCTATTGCCTATCGATCTTCCCAGCAGTGACCCTTAAGAGTCATGTGGTAAAATACTGGCATCATAATCTAAGCTTGGACAAGATACCCGACTTACCAAGAGGTAAGGATCACACACCTCCAAGCCTCCTCAACCTATTTTCCATATGGCGAGGGACAATCCCAACAAGCCTAGCTTGTGGGTATGATGCCAACTGGGGTATACTCTTTAAAGACCAAGATAGGGTGAGCTACTACTCCAACCCTATGGGTAACAGATAGGGGTGGAATCTTATTTTCCAAAGATCCCTCAACCCCAAAAGCCTTGTATCTCAATTCCTCACCGTGGGAGCTCAAATAGGGGAGAAGAGTTGGCTCAGTGTCCTCGATCAATGATGCCCCTTATCATGAGGGGTCACATACATCAGTCCAAGCTGCTCTCTAAAGATCAAGAAATTCCCTTTTGGTAAAGCCTTGGTGATAATATCTACAATCTGCTCATCTATCGATATGTGATGGAGACGAATGACTCCTCTCTATGCCATTTCTCGAATGAAGTAATATTGAATCTCTATGTGCTTGGACTTGTCATGAAATACATGATTCTCTGTCAGATGGATCTTGTTGTCACAACATATCACTGTGTTGGGTAATTTAATTGACTGATAAATTACTAGCATTTATATGTTAATCTGGGTACGTGAGCTTGCAAAGTATAGATGCACTATATGTGCTAGGCAATTTTCTTTCAATTCAAAGGAAAAAAAAGGAAAATAAGAAAGATGCAAAAATGTAATGAAAATCTATCTATGACTAATTGCACATGTTTTTTTAATTCCATCTGAAGGCTTGGAAATGAATTCAAAGAAAATTTATTCTAAAGAAAGAACTTCAAGATCTATTCTAACAATGGAAATCTATGTTCTAGTGAACTTGAAAGACAAGATTATTCTATGAACTTGAAAAGCAAGATTATTCTATTTTGTTTTGAAGAGAAATTTAATCTAATCAATTTGGAAAGAAAACTAAGTCTATCAATTCATGAAAGTAAAGTTGATCTAAAGACTACAATAATTTGAAATAAAAAACTATTCTAAAGTATAACAAACAAAGAGAAATGAAATAATAATTATGGAAACCTCAAAAATATTACTGATATGTGCACTCTAAACCAAATCCAATCATCTCCTATCATGCATAAATATAAGACTTAAGTGTAAAAGATAATTTGAGGTAAATCTTTTGGTGTTTTAGATTTACTATCAAACACTTGACTTGAAATGAAATAAGGAAAAACCAGTGAAATTTTAGTTTAAAAAACAAAGCATTGACATGAAACTGAACATCTAAATAAATTGAACAATTGAATGATGAAAATTATGATCTAATTGCAAAGCATAAGAAAATAAAAAATAATAATAAAATAAAACTATAATATCTCTCACACATCCTCAGGGGACCCTCCTAGTGAGTGTGAGATGCTTAAAAACTAAGATCACAAGACTGGAATTGCCAATAACATTCAAAATTGCGCCATAACAGAGATTGCATTCATTAAAAAAAACAGAGTTTTCTTCTTCAATGAGCAAGAACAATTAAAAATTAATATCCATCCTTGACATCTCATCCCTCCTCTCATCAAAGAGACTACAATTTATAGAGTTTTGAGGTAATTAACAAACTCATAATTTTCTTGCTTGAGTTTTGGTCATGAGATCAGTTATGAAAATAATCCAAACTTATTTAATGGATCCTTGGATTAAAGATTGGCCCAAATATGATAAGAGTGATATCCCTGCCATGAATTTGCTAAAGAAAAACTCATTCCAATCTTTTTGGTGACTGGGCATTGCCTGTGAAATTACAAAACCATTTGTTCATGCAATCGGCAAAATAGGGCTCCAAAGAACCAAGAAAATCTCTCAAATGGTAACGAATTTGAGGAAACTGCTCATAGGGAACCTAATTGGGTTCGTGTTAAAAAAAAAATCATGTTTTATTTTTCCAAAATTCATTTTCATTTGCTCAGGAAACACGTTTTAAGTTGACTGGTCAAAATTGTTGCGTTTTTCCTTTGATCTCTTGCTGGAGGTCCACACGTGCAAGCTGGGTGGAATTTGACCAATACAGATCCATATTGGAGCTTCTAGAAACCAAGTCGAAGTGTCGGATTTCTTTCTAGAGTGGTGCTACTACCTCAACCGTGGAGATAGCTACAGAAACTTAACTAAACTGCAAAAACTTAAATTGGCCAAACTTTCATTAGTAAAACTAAGCAAAGTTCTTCTTAATTCATTAAAAATAATGGAAATAATAATAATAAATCATGTAAACATGTATGTGGGAATTTGGTCCGTTTATGGTGAAATATGGTTTAAGATGTTGACAATGGGTGAATGGAATGATGTGAAAATGGATGGTTTCGTCAACAAAATCATGACAAGTTGGAGGCCTGGGAACATTCTCCCACAACGGAGATTTTGCATGTCCTCATGCAAATGAAGCTTTTTCGTAATCCAATAGGTTGTTGGTGTTCCTTTATTTTGGCATTTCAACTAAATCTTTGACCAAAGCTCCAAGAGATCAATATTGACGATCTATCTCAATAAGATGAACTTTTTTTCTCTTTGTTTTTCAAAATTACAGATCTTGTAGCATAACTCTTTGTTTCAACATTTGCTTGTTGTGTCACTAGAGTAAGAAAGAAGAGTTACCCATCCTCCTTTGAAATTAAAACAACTTGAAGTCTTTACATACGAGGGTGCTCATGGATATTATAGAGACAGAAGTGATGCTTGTTGATTTGTTCTTTTCTTAATAAAAACAACCCTTCATTATTTATTATATGCAACTTGTGTGAATTGAAACGATGCCCACATAGTAGCATATCCAATTACTTGTCACTATTTTTAAGCCTTTGCACATAACTCTTTTAGTAACTTGGAAACAACCTACAAGGATTATTGCCACTACTTAATTATGCTCAAATTGTTCAATCCTTGGTAGAATACCATGTTGTGAAGAACACATCAAGAATTTTACTCCATCTATAGAATTTTCTTTCCATCCTTATGAAGTTCATCCCATTAGCATGGCGAGAAATGATCATAGATTGCAACCCATAATTATTGTCTTCTTATCATCCATGCATAGAAAGGTTTTTCATAGAAACCAATCCTACTTCAACAGTGTTGTCAAATAGTTTCTTCAAGAGCTCACCAACTAATGAATGAAGAAGACCTCCCATTGTGAAGATTTGACAAGATGAGTTACACATAACACAAAATAAGAGTTATAGGTGAGGGTTGTCCAAATTATTAAAGCCTAAAATATACTTCCAAGTGATTTCAAGAGTGTGTGAACAAATCCTTGTTGTAAACTTCTTCTTCTTGTGCCTTTGTACTCATCATTTCTCGGCTTCCATTAAAAATATGAAGATGAACAATATGACACATAATTTAAGTGCTCCATGCACTTTTTGATCATGTGCTACAAACATGTACTATGATGGTTCATTAAGAAAAGCATCTCCATATTTTGAATTAGTCTTATATGAAGGCCAAAAAGGTCAAATTGTTCATCAAGGCAGTATGAATCAATCTGTATTGCAACAGAGGAGAAAGTTAAATAAGAGAATGGTGGGAGACAACATTATTACCAAGGCAAACATAAGACCTTATGAAGGAAAAGATTATGCAATCATGGTATGGAGTTCAACCATAACAAGATTTGTAGAGTATCCAATAAGGTATGAGGGTTGGAAATAGTTATGTGAGATTGAATATGCATGCAAAGTAGAATAGGAATGAAGGATTGAGAAAATGGTTTGAAGAATGTGGAAATGATAGGGTGAAATACATAGATCACGTGTTTTATAGTAACTTTCTTATTACAGTTTCCAAATTTTTTAACAAATTTAAAAATTTAAGGCTAGTTTTACCTGAAGTTTGCTTGTGGAATTAAAGAAGAGAACACGATCTAATGGTTAATTTGGTGTTGATTTGGTTTGGGTGCTCTGTTCCATGATGCATTGACCATTACTTTGACCTTGCTCCACATAATGTATCTTTTTCATATAGCAAACTTGTTTTTCCAATTTCTCTCAAATGGTAAATCAGATTCTTCTGAAAATTTCTTATATTGTTACCATTAATATTATTTGTATTCCCACAAAAAATGTCATCCAATGGGTGCACGGATCTCTTGAAAAATGAGAAATGGTTGTAGATGATGGTGACCAATTTCTTGAAAAATACATACTGGAATTTCTTGAAATTTTGTGTATTTATTTATCCTACCAATATGCATTTACCCTACAAATTTCAGGACCAATGGATGCACTATTTGCAAGATATGGTCACATTAATTTATGCCTTGTTTCACCCTTTGCGTTGCCCAATGTTGCAACAAAAACATATGCCACAAACTCATTTTAACTCCAAATTGAGTGCTTCAAAAGGGAAACAAAGCATTTTTACCTTTTTTACTGGCACATGCCTTCAGAATCTACTTTTGATGATGCAAATGAGTTGTTTGTAAAAATACCAAATTCTGTCTTGATGTGCACACAATGGTGAAAAACGAAAATCTGCCTTAAAAACCCACTTGAAATGCCCTTAAAAGTTTCTCCTTTTTCTTTTTTTTTTTCAATTCTTCCCACGTCTTACTCAATTAATCATATTCTTAGAAAACTTAGTATCTCAAAAAAAAAAAAAATCTGCTCCAATCTCTTGTAATATTTGTGCCAAAACTGCCCTAGAACAAGCTACTACAGCGAAAAAACAGGTTGCTACTGCAACTTTTCGTAGTTGTTGCAGAAAATGTCATTCTTCATGGCTATTTCTATTCTTCTTCTGAAATTTGTTTTCTCTAAGTCTGAACCACTAATTTGGATTGTGTGATGCATGTTGAAATAGAAATCATGAAGCATGATGCATGTTGACTAAAAATAGACCCAATTTTATTGATTTGCTTGAAAACAAAATGAACGAAGAAGAGTTGTAGTGGTTCTATCATGTTGTTGTTGAATGTCAAAAAGATGAACATATTGCTACAAGAAACTAATAAAATATATTGTTGTTGATTCCATAAAACCATATAGTCGTCATCAAAACCAAAATTCATGGTACAATTCTTACCATGTGAATGAATGTGCTAAAGTCAAGCATGGAAAGAAATCATTGGATTACCGATCAATGATGAAAATCGTTAACCAATGCAAGACAACTCACCAATAATATAAATGTGTGTCAAGGTACCTGAGTGCATCTTGACAAGGATGAATGAATGTGTTGAAGTCGAGTCACCTACAAGATCTGACAATCAAGAGACATTGTTGTATTCCCATTGTTGTCAACAAGGAGGTTTTCCATTAATGTATGCAAGTTCCAAGGAACTCCAAATAATCTCTGATCTTGGTCCTGATAAGATGTTGAAGTCGATGGGACAAGATCTATTGGAAGGTGGGCCTTAACAAATCCCACATCATCCAACTCGGGCATAGAACCAAAAATGATATAAAGAACCATGATAAAAGATTGAAATGACCATAAAATTGCAAAAACTTATTGTGAACTTTGCTCGCCATTTTCTTGGTTTTTAAAAAAGGTCATGTCCAGCTGTGCCAGTAAGCTGGTTTTTACAATATGACTTAATTTTTCTCTTTACTTTTTTCTTTTTTTATATGTCCTACTCTACTTGAAAAAGAAATCTCGTTCAAGTATATGAATACTTCCAATGGAATGATGTGCGTTATGAGATGATAGATAAACTCATATATAGGTTTGAAATATATGCTTTGATATGTACCAGTATATGAGAGACCAACTGCCTTGATTGAGATGATGTCGAAAAATATTGAAGAATTAAACACTGGGATCTGATGATTGTATTGAACCAATATTCAATGTAATCTTCTATTCCTTGGCTTGTTGCTATCATGCCATGCAAGTCTTTAGAGGTGTGATCCCCATTCATAGAATTTGGTGATAGGCATGCATGAAACTTTTCAATCTCAGGTTCCAACAACTTCTCTTCTTCAACGGTCATCCATGATTCTTGGACCTTATCTGAATCTTCTTCTTCTGGTTTTTATTCTTCAATGGAAGCTGGAGAATCATTTTGCAATACCTTGACATTGTAAGTGGATTGAAGTGTTTTATTATTAGGGATTTGAAATGGTTGTGCAAGCAGTTGAGTGGGAATGGATCTTTGGGGTGCTTGTATGGTTGGTAATGAGAAAGGTTGAATTGAGGTCAACTGATGGTGAAACTGATGTTGTGGTGGAGGTGAATGGTATGGATAAAATTGATATTGGTATTGAGGATAGTGAGGAAAATATTGAGGATACAGTGGATTTCTTCTGTAAGGCCCTTGCCAACCTTATTGCCAATATTTGTTTTGAGGTTGGGATTGAGATGGCCAAGGTTGCCAAGGCAAGGGTGCTTTCCAATTACTTTGAGATTGTTGTGCATAACATGAATTAATATCTTGCATCATAACGGATTGTTGAGTCTTCCATGGTCTTCTTGGAGCTACATAATAAGATTGTTCCAGTGTTTGATTTGCTCCTTGGTGAATTGTGTTTAACCCTGGTAATGATGGGAAATCTTTAGTAGTATGTGATCCTGCACAGATTTCCCAAATTTTAATGTTATCAAGTGGACATTCATGAAAAGCATGTTTCTTTCTACATTTAGGGAAAAACATAAATGAAGCAACAATCTCAATTTTTTTATTGTTTTGCATTCTTAACATATCAATTTGTTCATTTACATTACCAAGAATATCTAGTAAATTGTTAAGTTCAGTTTGACTTAACAATCTTGATGCCGACTTACTCTTTCCATAACTGGATCCTAAGGGGATCTTCCATACTCAACTTTTCATCTTAATATGTTCATGCATAGTTCACTAATCTCTTGAAATGACAATTGAGAGACATCTCTTTTGCCCACCAGGTTAAGAAGATAAATCCATTAATCCCTTATATCTTTTAGTAGGAGAGTTTTTAATGTGTATAATCCTAAAGCATGCAATTTAGATCTTTTGACATTACATGTAAATCTCTCCACTAAATATTCTAGGCTTTCATCCTCTTTTTGGTTCATCTTAAAGACTTCATTTTTAAGGTCATGGTGTATGCAACAATCTTTATATTTTTCCAAAAATACTCTTTTAATATCAACCCATGTCCTTATAGAATTTGTTCCTAAATTCATGAACCATATAAGAGCTCTATCCTTCAATGTATCCAGAAACAAATTCAATTTTTGAATGTGTAATGAGTAGCCATAAGATCTACAAAGTATTTCAAATTCGGAAAGAAATTTTTTTGGGTCTTCTGATCTCATACCTTTGAAGTTAGGAAGTACGGATGGAGGGATTTTCTTCATATGAACGCTGATATAAGTTTCTTGAATGGGAAATCCAAAAGGATCTTCCTCATTGTCATCATCTCCAACCATTTCTTCTACCCCCTTTGTCACCTCTTATTCTACCTGCAAAAATAAGAATTCATGATGTGGATGTGTGGCTCTTACTGCACCACGTGATATAGTGGGGGTGTAGGTGATTGAAATCTTTTTCTTTTAATGAATCTACTTCTAGGATGTACTAAAGTGAAATTAATCATATGCAACTAAATGGATGCAACTAAGAATGATATGAAATTGAAAGCTAACACCTATGTATACTTCCCGACAACGGTGCCAAAATGTTGGGTAATTTAATTGTTTGTTAAATTACTTGCATTTATATGTCAATCTGGGTATGTGAGCTTGCGAAGTATACATGCACTGTATGTGCTAGGCAATTTACCTTCAATTAAAAGAAGAAAAAAGAAGAAGGAAAATAACAAAGATGCAAAAAATTAATGAAAATATATCTATGACTAATCGCACATGTTGTTTTTAGTTCCAACTCAAGACTTGGAAATGAATTCAAAAAAAAATTGTTCTAAAGAAAGGACTTCAATATCTATTCAAACTAGAAATATATATTCTAGTGAACTTGAAAGACAAGATTATTCTATGAACTTGAAAAGCAAGATTATTCTATTTTGTTTTGAAGAGAAATTTAATCTAATCAACTTGGAAATAAACTAAGTCTATCAATTCATGAAAGTAAAGTTGATCTAAAGGCTACAAAATTTTGAAATAAAAAACTATTCTAGAGTATAACAAACAAAGAGCAATGAAATAATAATTATGGAAGCCTTAAAAATATTACTAATGTGTGCACTCTAAACCGAAGTCAATCATATTGTATCATGCATAAATATGAGACTTAAGCTTAAAAGACAATTTGAGGTAAATATTTTTGTGTTTTTGATTTATTATCAAACATTTGACTTGTAATGAAACAAGGAAAAATGAGTGCAATTTTGGTTAAAAAAACATAGCATTGACATGAAACTGAACATCTAAATAAATTGAACAATTGAATGAGGAAAATTCTGATCTAATTGCAAAGCATAAGAAATTGAAAAAATAATAATAAAAGACAACTATACTATCTCTCACACATCCTGAGGGGGCCCTCCTGGTGAGTGTGAGATGCTTAAAAAAATCAGATCACAAGATTGGAATCACCAATCACATTCAGAATTGCACCATAACAAATATTGTATTCATTAAAAAAAAACAGAGTTTTCTTCTTCACTCAATAGCAACAATTACAAATTAATATCCATTCTTGACATCTGATCCCTCCTCTCATCAAAGAGACTACAATTTATAGAGTTTTGAGGCAATTAATAAACTCATAATTTTCTTGCTTGAGTTTTGGTCATGAGATCAAATAAAATCCAATCTTATTTGATGGATCCTTGGATCAAATATCAACCCAAATATGATAAGAGTGATATCCCTACCACAAATTTTCTAAAGAATAGTTCGTTCCAATATTTTTGGTGAATGGGCGTTGACCTTAGAAATTACAAAATTGTTTGCTCACGTAATCTGCAAAATAGGGCTCTAAAAAACTCATAAAATCTCTCAAATGGTAATGAATTTAAGGAAACAACTCATAAAGAACCTAATTTGGCTCATGCTGGAAAAGAAAAAGCCATGTTTTCTTTTCCCAAAATTCATTTTCATTTGCTCCGAAAACGTATTTGAAGTTGACTGGTCAAAACTACTGTGTTTTTCCTTTGATCTCCTATTGGAGGTACACATGTGCGATATGGGTGGAATTTGACCAATACAAATCCATATTGGAGCTTCTAGAAACCAAGTCCAAGTGTTAGATTTCCTTCTAGAGTGGCGCTACTACCTCAACCATGGAGATAGCCATGGAAACTTGAATAAACTGTAGAAACTTAAATTGGCCAAACTATCATTAGTAAAACCAAGCAAAGTTCTTCTTAATTCATTAAAAATAATGGAAATAATAATAATAAACCATGTAAACATGTATGCGGGAATTTGGTATGTTTATGGAGAAATAGGGTTAAAAATGTTGACAATGGGTGAATGGAATGATGTGAAGATGGATGGTTTCATCAACAAAATCATGAGAAGTTGGAGGCCCAACACACTGTAGTGTCTAGGAGTTACTCAAATAACTCTCCCAAGAGATTTCTCAACCAAATTGCTTTGCAACTAGCCATGCTAGTGGAAATATATTCTTCCTCAGCAGTACTCAATGCTACAGACTTCTGCTTTCTGCTCATCTAAGATATCATGGTAGATCCAAGAGGAAAACAACATCCAAATGTAATCATCTTGTCGATAACGTTTCCTGCCCAGTCAACATTGATGTATCCATGAAGTCGAACATCTCCAGTAGAATATCTCACACCAAGTGTGATCGTCCCATGCAAATATCTCAAAATGTGTTTGGAAATGGTCTAATGTGCATGGAGAGGCTCGATCATGAATTGACTCAATGTGCTCACTGCATGGCATATGTCTAGACGGGTGTTCACAAAGAACATCAGAGCCCCAATCAACTGTCTATACCCAAATGGATTTGCCAAATCAAGTCCTGCAAACTCTCCACATAACTTCTTGAAGTTCATTTCCTTCGGTGTGGCCATGAACTTGCATTCTCTCATTCCAAATCTCTGTAATAGCTTCACAACATATTTTCCTTGTGAAAGGAAAATATCTTTAGGAATTTATGACACCTCGAGGCCTAGAAATTAGTGCATGAGTCCAAGGTCCTTCATCTTGAATTCAGAGGCTAGCTCCCTCTTATACTCGATTATCAAAGGTTCACTACTTGTCAAGGATAGATCGTTAACATATAAAACCAAAATCAACAACATACCTTAGACTACCTTGAAGTAGAGGTTGGGATTGACATTGCTTCTTGTGAATCCCAACTTCACCAAATAACTGTCTATGTGGGCATACCAAGATCTGGGGGCTTCCTTCAAACCATACAATGCCTTCTTTAATCTGAAATCATGTGTCTTTCGATCTTCTACTTCAAATCCATACAGTTGCTCAACATACACTTCTTCTTATAACATGCCATGGAGGAATGCAGTCTTCACGTCCATTTGATGAAGGGTCCATCCTTGACCTGTGGCAAGGGAAACTATCAAAAGAATGGTTGTATATCGAACCACAAGTGAAAATATATCATCATAATCTTCTCTCTCTCTTTCTGGGAGAAACCTCGAGCCACAAACCATGCCTTGCATTTTTTCAATGCTACCATCAACTCTGTGTTTGATATTGAATAGCCACTTCGAAGTCACCACAAATTTTCCCTTTGGTATTGGCACAACATCCCATACATCATTCTTCATAATTGATCCATATTCTTCAGCCATAGCATCTTTCCAAACTTGTTCTTTTACGACTTCTTCAAATGTGGAAGGTTCAACTTGAATAATAGTACTCATGGCTACAACATATCCTTAGTACCTTCATGGTTGCTTCCTTTCTCTAAATGATCTTCGAATAGGAACCTGTTTCTCAGCATCCTATGGTGTGTCAAGAAGCCAAAGTGGTCTCTTCCTAGTAGGAGGATCACTTGGAGGAGGATCGAAAGGATCCATAGGCTCCATGGGATCATCAATAATATTAGTCTCAGACTTGGGTATTGAAGGACCATCTAGAATATCCATAGCATCATTCTTCTCAGGAGGAGGAGGTAGAGGAAGGTCCCTTGATTTTCGAAGGGCGACATCTTCATCGAATGTTACATCCTTGCTAATTTCAACCTTCCTTTGGCCAGGAATATATTCTAAATTCTTTAGAGTTTTCACAATATCCAACAAACATACATTTTCTTCATGTAACTTCCAATTTGTTCCTTTTGTCCTTTGGCACATGGAAATATACGAGACATCCAAATATTTAGAGATGACTAATGTCGGACTTGATACCTGTAAACACTTCTTCGGGGGTCTTGTTTTCCAAAGCTTGATGAGGCACCTTCTTTTGAACATATATGATAACATGTGAAGCTTTGGCCCAAAGGAACTTAGGCAACTTTTGATCATGGAGCATTGCTTGGGTAGCTTCTACTATAGACCTTTTCTTCCTTTCAGCTAGATAATTTTAATATGGAGTATATGGCACAATTGTTTCATTATTGACACCTTCCTTCTTGCAAAATTCAATGAACTTGTTTGACATGTATTCTCCACCATTATCGGACTTGAATATTTTGATCTTCTTTCCTGTTTGATTTTTAATCAATGCTTTACACACCTTTAATGTTTCGAAGGCTTCATCCTTATGCTTCAAGTAATATATCCATGTCTTCCTTGAAAAGTCATAAATGAATGTGATGTAGTAAAGATGGAAACTAAGAGATTGCATGGGCATCAGACCACATATATTGGAATGAATGAGATGGAGGATGCAATTTGTCTTGTTCTCATCAAAGGGGAATGGTCCCCTTGCCTTCTTTCCACTTGCACAACCTAGCCATACTCTATCATGTTGGGCTTGAACCTTTGGAATCCCTGAGACCAATTTCTCCAATTTCGGAAGAGAATCATAATGTAGATGAGCCAACTTTTGGTGCCATAATTCGCTTAAATGGTTAGTATTATGAACCAATTCTAATAGTGGTCTTCTAGTGACCGTGTAGAATCCTTCGTATTTCTATCCCAATGTGAATGCATCTTTCATAAGTGATCCAAAAAGCCAAGTAAGAACCTTTCCCTTGGTGAAGGTAAGCCTCATCCATTTGTCTTCCAAAGAAGATATTGATACCAAATTATTCTTCAACCCAAGCACATACATCACATCATGTAGCAAAATATATTCTCTGGAATTCAAATGAAATTTGACGGACCCAAAACCTTTAACGGGATGAGTGGATTTGTCTCCAATAATGATTTTCAAATTTGACTCCCTCTCTACCAAATTAGAGAGAACTTCCTTATAACCAAAGAAGTGATGAGTGGCCCCACTATCAACCAACCAACTATCCCACAAATCTGGAGGACATGAACTAATAAGGGAAGAAATAAGAATATATTCAAATTGATTTGCAACATTTCTTTCATACTTGGAAAATTTTGACTTCTTTTGAGGACGATGATCTTCTTCACGGTCACTTGGAGCATCTCTTCTTCTTCTTTCATCTCTTCCATTGCAGTCATTTCTTCTATCATCTCTTCTCATTTGATCATTGAACCTGTTGTTATTGCTTCTAGTATTATAAGTGGTCCATTTCTCTTCTCGGGGCAATCTTGACCATAGTGGCCTTTCTTGTGACAATTGTAGCATTCAATGTTTATGTGTTCTTTTCTTCTACTTTTATTTAGAGGAGGAGGCTTTCTTGAATTTGATGGACCTCCTTTCCCTTTCTTCTTCTTTTTATCACAAGTGATGAATGCAGCAAGAACTCCTTCTTCATGCTTTTGAATCATTCCTCTTGATATCATCCTTGACTCTTCTTGAGTGAGTTTTCCAATAATTTCATTAAATGACGAGAGGACATTATTGTTGCTTATGACAATAATGAAGGTTTCCCAAATAGGAGGGAGACTTCTTAGAGTCACAATCACCAATTACCCATCAAGCACAAATTCTCCAACTCTTTTCAATTGATCTTTAAGACGAGATATCCTCATTATGTAGGATTGAAATGACTCTCCTTTGTTCATCTTGGTGTATTTGAGTTGATATTTCAAGGAGATGATTTCATTCAAATTGTTGACTTCATACATACTGACTATCTTATCATACATGTCTTTAGACCTTCTCAAGCTTAAAACATATGCAAGTAAATTATATTGTAAACCATCAGCTATAATTTGCTTTGCTTTTAACTCACCTTTCGTATGCTTGTTTTTTATAGCAACAAAAGAATTCTTCGGAGGCTCAGGTACTCTTCCTTGAATATAGTCCAAAACATCATCGTTATCAGCTACGATTTCCAACCCTACTTTCGATGCAGCAAAATTGGAAGAGTCACCCAACTTCTCATCACTCTTAAAGAAGGAAGTCATCTTAACTTTGACTAGATCGACTCTTTAAACTTTCCAAAGATGATTACTTTAAATCTTGTCTCCTTTTGGGCTTGTCCTTCACCTTAGCTCTGATACCATGTTAATTTTTCAAATTGTTATATGTTGTATCAATTACTTTAACTCAATTCCACACTTCAATTAGCAATATTTCCAATTACAATTAATATTTCCATTCATCAATAGTAATTGAAGATAAAACAATAAATGCAATGACAAAGGAGACAATTAGCACATTAACAAGAGACACCATGTTTGGTCAAAGACTAGGGAAAAACCCCACAAGGGGGAAAACCCTTTGAAATTATTTTTCTATTAGATTATCATAAAATGTTCAATAGAGAGTACAATGAGCCCAATACAATATCCATCAAAATAACCCAATACAAATCTGAAACAAACTTCCAGATTCACTGTGGTATATAGAGAAACCCTTCAATTTTATGTCGACAGTGGTCAACTTCATTCACATGTGAAACCCTAAATCAAAACCCCAATCTCTCTCTCACGTTGACATGCGAGTAGTTATAGCCTCACAGTCACTCTCTTGGCCTTTGTAAGCATGCGAGTGTGGTCAATTTATCCTAGTGACATGCATGTGACTAGAAAAAGAAACCCTAATCCGTACGAGTTGCAGACCTGAAACTTCAGACCCTGTGCGAGCTTCCTCTGTCAAACATGTGCAAGCTAATCCAAAAATAAGAGAAGAAGATGCTTGGTTGGTGTCTGAATAAGCTATAACTCACTTGTATTTATATGCTTTCATGGATGCCTAATAATGTCCATTTGATGTTGAGGTCGAACTATCCAAATGTGCATGTGTGGGTACAAAAATTCAAAATCCACTTCTGCTTGTCCAAATGAGGTGATATTTAGGTCGATTTTGGTCCTCTCAGAAAGAGGAACTTAATGTTATCATCTTATCAATCATATGAGTTGTCCAACATGGAATTTGACTGTAATTTAATATTTTAACACTTTGTTGATGAAGCACCACCCGCAAGCCATAAATATCATCCTTCACCTTAGCAAGCTCTATATTGCATTGTTCATAAGTAGTGGGGGCCATGGGAACATAATCATATGGTCCTTCCACTATTTTCACCTTCTTTCATTCCCATCTCGTCCCATGGCCAATACGTTGTTGAAGACGACCCCAAGGTCTTAATGCCATGGTAACCATAACACGTTAGAGAGGAAGACTGTAAACATGAGAGGGTGGACTATTTGCTCTGTCGCCTTCAGGGACAATCTCTATTGTTGCAAAGAAATTGACTTTATCCCACAGACTCCTTATGAAACTGAGAGTGATATTTGCTAAAATTACCTTTAAACCTATCATGTAGCTCAACTTACCACATGAAGAAGCACCTTTGGGGTGAATTTCTATTGGTCCAAACTTCTGCCACCTTGTGTGCTCCTCAAATATTGGCCAAGTTGCCTAGCGCGACACTATCGATTGCTTGAGGTCATGTTCTAACCAAACCTCAGGTATGAAGAGAGCCATGCAACTCGTTGCCAATTTATTAGCAGGGCCCTAATGCGATGGCATCATCATTCTGCAACGCAAAAGGACACCTTCCCCATACAGCCTGGTACTCATATGAACTGATTGTCTAATCCTTATTTGGGCTAGTAAATGCGGTGCACTGGATAAGGGAAGTCACAGAGAATGAAACTGTTTTCACCTTAGGTGAACCTTGAACTGTCAGGTTGGGATTACGGTTAGAATGCTTGCATGCAACTTAAACCAACGAGATGCCACATTGAGCTAACAAATGGCCTCCAATGACATTGTGAAAATAGGATTCATTATGAAACAATGATTAGCCTTGATGTGGGGATGGTTTTCCAATTCAAGGGGTTGAGGAATGATGGATAGACATGAGGGAAATGTCAATTGTGAGGAGGAATTAATCATGGATTCCATGTTAGGATAAGTACTATTATACGAAGAGGTGGAGTTAGGACTATTCATAGTTAACTTCAAGGAATAGATATTTGTTCTATGGCACCATTTATGTCATATTTTCCCTCATCCAACAGGCATGCCTTATTGACCAATAGATCAACATCAACATTGAGATTCCTCAGAATATGGAAGGAGTGATAATTAAAGAATCATTGAAGGATATCCTTGATTCTTTGGAGTAATAATCTTAGAACATTGTATCTTGGAGAGGAGTTTGTTCTTAAATGTAAGATAACAGGAAAAGAGTCTCCCATAGTAATGATGTCTTTGAATACTCTTTATTGGGTTATAAGGAGACCCAAATAGTGTCTGTATGCCTCAGCTTGGTTATGGATTTCCTACCTAGTCCCCAAGCATACTTTGTCAATAATTATTCCTTAGAGATTATAGAGAATCCCTCCCCCTCCTACCACCCCAATATATAACACAAGTGTGTTAACAAATGAATCACATATTGTATTTTATGAACCTAATGATTTATGACGATGAAATACAATGTCAAAAGATATGATACATAGGTGATAAATGAGTGATCCGTATTTATGCAAGAACACAACAAATTAATTATCTTTTAATAAATACAATTATGAAGAAGGAATACATCATACTGGGATGAGTGTGAACTGTTAAGCTTGCCCGACGGAAGGAGTTAGGGTTCAAATCAGCTTGCAGACCACGACCACGAAAACTGGAGGAGGGCAGTGCCCTGTTAGCAGAACTCCGAAGGCACGGGCTAGCCTTGGCTCAAAAAATGAGGAGAGCAGGGTCCAATGTGGCCCATTCATACAAGCAAGCAATGATGGATAAAGGAAAGGCCCCACTGGAAGGGGTGAAGATATTTGGCTTTGAGAATGCAGGAAAGGATGAGCTAAGAAAGAAGAAAAAGATGGGCAGGCAAACGAAGGAAACCCAAAGCCAAAAACAAACCAATAATATTAGGATTCCAAAAGAAAAAGACAACGAGAACTCCAATCCCATGCAGGTACCTTAAGAAGCAGAAAGAAGAGACAAAAAAACTATGGATACTGAAGCCCTGCCCGAGTACGACACAAATCAAGAGGGATCGGCCGTAGCGACTAGAAAATAGGAAAACCTAGGGCACTACAAGCCCAAAAATGCAGGCTTACAGAGACCATATGTCAGTACATGTGGTGATCTCTAAGTTCATGGGCTTCTGGCCCACAGAAAAAGCACTCTGCTTATGGATCAAACAACAGTGGAAGCCAAAAGGGGATGTCATGCTACACCTGGGAGCCAAAGGCTTCTTTATTGTTGTCTTCATGAACTTGGAAGACAGGGATCACATTTTTGATGGAGATATAGAATTGTTAGTCAAGGCCTTTCTATGTGACAATGCTGGTTAATATGATTCTAGACAGATGGGTTACCAATTTGACTTTGTTAAGCCCTTATAATACTAGTGATTTTCCTATTACTATTGGCATTGTATCCCTTATTGTTATTATTGTGCCCCTACCGTCACCATATTGTTATTAGTATTCCCCATAGAAACCCACTATTGTTATTTTTTTGCCCTTATGTTATTACTTTTATGTCGGATTGATTATATTGTGACCCCTTAGACTCCTATATATAGAAGGGAGGTTTAGTCATTTGTATCATCCAAGAATTTTTCATTTGTGTATTGTAAAGGAGGTTGCCCCCTCGAAGAGGTTGAATTCTAAGGCGTTGATCTATCCTTTCTATCTTTTTGTGAGCTGGTTTCCTAACATTTGGTATCAGAGCTTTGGATTCTAGGGTTTCACTGCTCCAAACAGGTCATCGTGGCATTTTCACTATAATTTTTTTTTTTTGAAACGTTTCAGAAGCTACAAAAAAAACCCATTTGACCCGAAATCGTTCGGAACTTCGGGTCCAAATTTCAGAGTTTGTCTCACTATATTTGCGGAAATATGATCTGAAGAAGTTAGGGTCTTTGCAGACTCTCGAATTACATTCCAAACAGGTGACCTGGGGAAAATCATCATAATGTTTGTTTTGAGCATCAAATTGAAATTTCATAAGAAGTTTCGGAAAGAGGACGGCCTATTGTTTTATATGTATCAGTTTCAGGTACTAAGGTCAAAACAATGACATGTGCACGTCGTATAAGTTCGCTCTATTGAACTAGTCTATAATCAGGCCACCGTGGGAGATTTGACATAACGCTTCCTTGAAGAATCCAATCTTGATCAGATTTGTGAGGTTAGAAAGAGGACTCAAAGAGTTACCACAGGACACGATTTTAGATATTCAAGATCTGCAGTTATAGAGATACAATAGATTCAATATCGAGATCTTACAAAGTGAAAAAAAGGTGTGTAGTTTTTTAAAATTTTGCATAAGATTGGTTTGAAAAATTAGTTTGAAAGAATTCAAAGGGAATAGTGAAGAATTATTAGCATTAATTAATGCCCCAAAGAAAGAAAATGGAAACACCTAGTAAGCAACTTGAAAGCTATAACATGACTCGTGAAGAAGAGGAAGAAATGCAACATGATATATCAAAATTACGATACCAAATACAACAAATTTCACTCTCGCTAAAGGTAAATGAAGCCAAGATGAATGACGTGGAAGCTAATATGAATGGCATGCAAGTTAAGATGGATGGTTTGGAAGCTAAGATGTATGGCGTGGAAGCTAAGATGGAATGCATGGAAGCTAAGATGAATGGCATGGACGATAATATGGAAGAATTGAAGATAAATTTGAATAAGTTGCTATAAGAAATGGTCACTAATGGTGAAAGGATAGTAAAGGAAAATCATAATGAGAACAAAAGAAATGTTAATCATGATTTCTTAGACTCTAATGTTGGATTGAAGATCCACTATGTTCCAAAAATCAATATGAGGAATTTTGATGGCAAGGACCCCGGAACATGAATACTACAGATGACGCAATTTTTCGATCTCCATAATGTGCAAAACACACAAAAGGTACGTATTGTAACTTTATATTTGGAACCAAATCAGTTTGTATGGTATCAATGGCTTTGCTCTCCCAAACAAATTGTCACTTGGGCAATTTTTACGAAAGACATGATACCACTTTATGAGGATACAAAATGTAACACCTTTTTAAGCCAATTGATAAATCTCAAACAAAAGTGTTCAATGATGGAGCACATTGAGGACTTCCAAAAATTGAACATAAGGGTAAAATATATTCCAGATGAGAAAAGATTGATGTGTTCATAGGGACTTTAAAGGATAATATCTAACATGAGGTTCGCCTTTGGGAACCTGATTCATTGGAGAAGGCATTCAGGTTAGCAAGAAAAATGGAAAGCAAAATTAGGCAACCAGGAAGCCTACCACTCACAACTATAAATATGGAAGTGTTGTTGCCCCTAGCCTTCCACAACCTACAAGGTTGACACCACAACAATTGGAAGAAAAAAGAGCAAAAGGGATTTGTTACAGTTGTGATAGCAAATACACTAAAGGTCATAAGTGTGCTGAGAAGAAATTATTCTACATAGATTGTGAAGAGGAAGAAGAAAAGGAGCAAGAAAGGTCAAAAGAAGGAGGATATACTCCAGGAACAAACCCTAGATAAAGAATAAATGAATCCGACCATATCTTGTAATGCATTGGCTGGAATTACCACTCCTCAAACTACCAAGATAGAAGGACATATCAAGAAGACAAAGGTAATAGTGTTGATTGATTCGGGAAGTACCCATAATTTTATTCATTGTAAGATAGCAAAGGAAATGAATTGCGTCCTATATCCAGCACCAGAGTGTCAAGTGATTGTTTCAAGTGGAGGAACCATAAATTTCTCTGAAAAGTGCCATAATATCAAGCTATCCATGGGAGAATATGTATTGAATAGCCCAATGCTTTCCATTCCAATGGGTGGTGCTAATGTTGTGCTAGGAGTCCAATGGCTACAATCCTTGGGTACAATAGCTTTTAATTTTCAAGAACTTTTCATGAAATTTTGTACGGAATGAAAGGAAGTTGAATTAAGGGGTATTGCAAGGAAACTGGGAAAGATAATCAACTCTAATGGTATGACAAAGTTTCTAAAGAAGGAACAACGAGGTGTAATTGCACAATTATGTTCGATAGAGGTTCCCACATCGAAATCATCTATTTCTCCAGATCTCCAAAAAGTCTTGGACAATCATTCCAAGGTATTTGAGACTCCCAAAGGTCTCCCACCTATTTGTGATCATGATCATGCTATTCATTTGATTCCAGGAAGTGTTCCTCCAAACATCAAGTTGTACAGATATCCCTATGCCCAAAAGAGTGAAATCGAACGTATGGTTGTAGAAATGTTAGAGGTTGGTATAATTCAACCTAGTCAAACTTCTTTCTCTACTCCAGTAGTATTGGTGCACAAGAAGGATGGATCATGGTGCATGTGTCCAGATTATAGGTAGCTCAACAAGCTCAATATTAAAGATAAATTTCCCATTCATTTCATTGATGAATTATTGGATGAATTACATGCATCAATTTACTTCACCAAGTTGGATCTTCGTTCAAGATATCAACAAATCAGAATGAAGATTAAAGACATTCTGAAAACAACATTTAGAACTCATGAGGGTCATTATGAATTTTTGGTCATGCCTTTTGGCCTTACCAATGCACCTTCAACATTTCAAGGTTTGATGAATTCAATTTTCAAACCATTCCTTAGAAAATTTGTGTTAGTATTTTTTGATGCTATACTAATCTACAACAAGTCTTGGAAGGATCATGTTGAACATGTTGACAAGGTGCTACAACTATTGAAGGAGAAACAATTATATGCAAAAAGATCCAAATGTTTCTTTGGAGTCAAGGAGGTGGAATATTTGGGTCATATTGTATCTCATGAAGGAGTTAAGGTAGACCCTAGCAAAATTAAAGCCATTAAGGAATGGAAAATCCCCACATCCATAAAGCATTTGCGAGGATTTCTCGGGTTTGACAGGGTATTATCGCAAGTTTGTTAAGAATTGTGGGAGAATAGAAACACCTCTAACAACATTATTGAATAAAGATGCATTTTCATGGACTCCATAAGCAACAAAGACCTTCGAACATCTTAAAGAGGCAATGTGCCAAGCACTGGTCTTAGCTACGCCGAACTACATAAAAATCTTTATTGTGGAATGTTGTTATGAAACCAGCTCACAAAAAGGTAGAAAAGATAGATCAATGCCTTAGAAATAAGCCTCTTTGAGGGGGCAACCTCCTTTACATTACACAAATGAACAATTATTTGATGATACAAATGAAAACACCTCCTTCCTATATATAGGAGTCTAAGGGGTGATAATATAATCAGAGCCGAAATAACAATAATAATGTAAGGGCACAATAATAACAATAGTGGGCTTCTATGGGGCACAATAGTAACAATATGGGGACTACATGGGTACAACAATATAATAAGGGGGTTGTACTAATAACAATAAGGGGTTACACTAGTAGTATAGGTGCCTAACATGCCCCTCTCCTTCAAAAAGTGTTGTCGTCAACACTTGAGTAGTTATTGATGCTTCTGTATAAAATTCTTGTCCTTCCATGTGAAATATTAAATAGGTAAGTTCTTCCATTTGATGAGATGCTTTGAAATTGATCGATTTCGTAGCTGTCGACTTCTCGGTTCTGTAAATGGTTCAGGTTCCAATATGCTTTTTCCTTCCTTGTCAAGTTCTGGCAATATTGTTGGAACTGGGATATTCGACAACTTTTGAATGAGTTCCCACCCTCCTTCACCATTCTTCCATTCACAGCTTCCTTTGTTTATCAAATTTGGTTGGATAATTGTACCAACCTCTACCATTTCTGCAACCACATGTTCAATTTCACTCCTTTGGGCATATGGATATCTACAAGTCTTGACGTTTGGAGGAACACATCCTGGAATAAAATGAATAGCATGATCATGATCACGAATACGTGGGAGACCTTTGGGAGTCTCAAATACCTTGGAATGATTGTCCAAGACTTTTTGGAGATATGGAGAAATACATGATTTCGATGTGCAAACAGTTTGCAAACATATTGTGCAATTACGCCTCGTTGTTCTTTCTTTAGAAGCTTTGTCATTCTGTCAGAGTTGATTATCTTTCCTGGATGTGACACCCCTTAATTCAATTTCCTTTCCTTTTGAAGAAAATTTCATAAAAAGTTCTTGAAAATTAAAATCTATTGTACCCAAGGATTGTAGCCATTGGAATCCTAGTACAACATCAGCACCACCCATTGGAACGGAAAACATTCGGCTATTCAATACATATTCTCCCATGGATAGCTTGATATTATGGCACTTTCCAGATCAATTTATGGTTCCTCCACTTACAACCGTCACTTGGCACTCTGATGCTAGATTGAGGAAGCAATTCAAGTCCTTGGCTATATTAAAATTAATAAAATTATGGGTACTACGCAAATCAATTAACACTATTACCTTTTTCTTCTTGATATTTCTTTATATTTTTATAGTATAAGGAGTGGTAATTTTGACGAATGCATTACAATATATGGTCGGATTTATTTCCTCTTTCTCTGGGGTTGGTTCCTGGTGAGTATCCTTTACTTTTGATGTTTCTTGATACTTTTCTTCCTGATATTTCATTGTTTGAACCTTCTTCTTCTTGATATTTCCTTCTATCTTGAGAGTTTGGGGAGTGGTAATTTCTTCCAATGCTTTACAAGATGTGGTCGGATTCATTTCTTGATGCTCGATGTGATATTTCACTTCTTGAACCTTTTTCTTCTTGATATGTGCTTCTATCTTGAGAGTTTGAGGAGTGGTAATTCTTGCCAATGCTTTAAAAGATATGGTCAGATTCATTTCTTCTTTCTTTGGGGTTGGGTCCTGGTGCATATCCTGTTCTTTTGATGTTTCTTGATCCTTTTCTTCCTCCTCTTCATACTCTTATGTAAAATAACTTCTTCTCAGCACACTTATGACCTTTAGTGCATTTTCTATCACAATTGTAACAAAGCCCTTTTTCTTTTTTTCTTCCAATTGTTGTGGTGTAAGCCTTGTAGGTTGTGGAAGGATAGGAGATGAAACACTTCCATAATTATAGTCATGAGTGGTGGGATTCCTTGTTTCCATAATTTCGCTTTCAATTTTTCTTGCCAACCTGAATGCCTCATCCAATGAATCAGGTTCCCAAAAAGGAACCTCATGTTGAACATTATCCTTTAAAGTCCCTATGAAGACATCGATCCTTTGCTTCTCTGGAATATAATTTACCCTTCTATTCAATTTTTGAAAGTCCTCAATGTGCTCTTCCATTGAACCCTTTTTTTTTAGATTTATCAATTGGCTAAAGAAGGAGTTTCTCTTTGTATCCTCATAATGTGTTATCATTTCCTCCGTGAAAATTGACCACGTAACAAGTGGTTTACGAGAACAAAGCCTTTTATACCATAAAAATTGATCTAGTTCTAAATATGAAGATGCAATACATACCTTTTGTAACAGTGGTACACCATGTAGATCAAAATATTGCTCCATCTGTAGTATACAATTTACTCGATCCTTTCCATCAAACTTCCTCATATTGCCTTTTCTTGATTTCAAGAGCTCGATCTTGAAATGACTGTAACTCTGCACTTTCGAATCTTTAAGTTCTAAAATTGCGAATTGCAGTAGTGCTCTGCGTCCTATTTCCAATGCCACTAGTCTGATCGAATTTAGATTCTTCAAGAAAGAGTTACGCATAATCTCCCAAGATGACCTGATTTTATACCTTTTCAGAAGAGCCAACTTGTATGAAGTGCCACGTGCCACTGTTTTGACCTTCGGGTCTAAAAAATATACACAGGAAACTACAGTCTATCCTCTTTCTGTACCTTCTTATGAAATTGCAATCTAATGCTCAAAACAAAAGTTATGAGGATTTTCCCAAGGTCACCTGTTTGGAATGTAATTCAGGAGTCTGCAAATAGACCAACTTCCTCAGATCATATCTCCACAAATATTGCGCAAAAAGCTCTGAAATTCGGACCCAAGGCTCAACGCGATTTCATCTCAAATGGTTTTTGTTTCACTTTTGAAACGTTGCAGAAAAAAAGTTATAGTGAAAATGCCACGATGACCTATTTCGAGCAGCGAAACCTAGAATCCAAAGCTCTAATACCAAATGTATGAAACCAGCTCACAAAAAGGTAGAAAAGATAGATCAACGCCTTAGAAATAAGCCTCTTCGAGGGGGCAACCTCCTTTACATTACACAAATGAACAATTCTTCGATGATACAAATGAAAATA